>JAPJBO010000454.1:0-179777 GCA_030068145.1 Diplonema papillatum | reverse complement strand
AGAGAGAGGGGGGTCTCGTTCGGACCTTTACTCTCTTCATCGGTAAGAAACGTGAAGCCATCGGGGCGATTAACGCAAAATCGATCGAGGGGAGCGAGTTCGGGACTCGAAGCAGTCGGGATCCACTTGACCACGAGGCCTGCGCGTTCTGTCTCAAGCATCTTGTACACGCGCCGCAGTACAGAATTCGCGAGTCTACTCCTCGAGTGGCCTTTCTGAAAAGAGATCATGGTCGCCTCGTTGTCAACGAACAGCATGATGCGCTTGTGCCCGCTTCGTATTGCGGCATTAATCCCCTTTTCTGCCGCTAACATCTCCAAGACATACATGTCCCCCGACTCCATCCTACGTCTCCATGTCCCGTAAACCGCCACAGCCCCGACTCTCTTCCATATCTGAGAAACATGCGCCCACCCTGTAGTTGAGGCGTCAGACCACACTGCAATGTCGAACTCTGAAGGCGGAGCCGGTCGCGTGTAGGCCCACCTTTCGGTCGCTGTGAACTTTTTGAAGAAGGACCCTGCTTCATCCCTAGGGGTTTTGGCCATGTTGCACGTCGTACTCCAGTCTGCCCGATTCTCTGTCACCGCTTTTGCCCAAGTCCGTGCAAATGACAGCACGTTCTCCAAGAAACATAGGTTTACCTCGTAAACGAACGCCACCCGAAAAACGAGGCCCAGCAACGACCACCACTCCCTCAATGCGGCCTTTTCTGAGCTACCCAGTCGCTCCGTCGCTGTTCCCATCGCCTTTAATCTCCACTCCTCTGGGAGCGTGAACCGATTTTCCCGGAGATCCCACCGAACTCCGATGTACTCGAATTGCTGTTCTGGCCTAGGCATAGATTTTTTCCAGTTTACTTCGATACCGGCCCGTCCCAATCGCCGTAGGATATACGCTACCCTCTGCTGCACTTCTTCCCTTGTTGATCCCCAAACTATGATGTCGTCTAGGTACACGACCGCCCCCTTCAGCAAAAGTTCTCCGAGAATTGCTTCCGATGTCTTCTGCGCAATGTACGGCGCGTAGCTGAATCCCATTGGCAGACGCTTCCATTTGTACCACGTGGACCCGCATCGCAAACAGAAGAAATTGGCGACGGCCTCTGACAATTCGAACTGATGGAAATAACCCTTCATGTCTATCTTTTGAGCCCACTTCGCGCCTTGTACCTTCAGCCGCTGCCCGAGCTCGTGAGGTCCCACCAGACTAAAGCTTGGTGGTTTTGGCAGTCTTGAATTGATGGGGCGCCCGTCAACGATTAACCGCCGAACGAGTGGATCCGCCTTCGGAATATCGAAAACGCTGACCGAACCCTTCTTTACGTCACACCGCTTGAGTCGCTGAATGACTCCGGCCTCTTCGCACTGTTTTAAAAAACTCGGCCGCAGGTCCGACGGCTTTCCCGGCAGTGGAAACGCCTCTTTCATGTTCTGCTCGAACAGGTTTGCCTCCGTACACCAGTCGAGGAAATCAGCGGGACGCGATTCCGCCGCAGCAAATTCTCGAATCACTCCGAACCTAACCCGGCCTGTCGGAAAATCGTCCAAACGGGTTGACCTTGACAACGGTGTCGCCGTCGGAATTCCCTTAGGAAGAAAGGGTGGATACTCCTTGCCCTCACCCCTCTCGCCGGCTTCCTGTCCGTGGTACCTCGAGGCCCAGAGCAATTCTTCTAATATCTCACTCATTGCAGCGTCCGCAACATCTCCGTTTCTGCCTTCCTCCTCGCCACATTTGTCGAGTTCAGGTACCGGATCGTCGTTTCGGCACTGGAATGCCGCAGCAGCTCCTGGAGAGCGGTTCGGGGAACCCCTTGCTTCTCGATCTCCTGAATGGAGCCCCTTCTGAAGGCGTGTAGCCATTTCGATCCTTGCATCCCTTTCTTCACCTCCCTTTTCAACTTCTCGTAAACTCCAGTGTCGCCCCCGAACGGCAAACCCAGCTTCTTCTGCTTTCTCCTCTGCCGCCAAAAACGCACGGCGACTGCTGTCAGGCTTCCGTGGGGTAGGAAAATGGGTGGTCGCCATTTCCTGCTGCTCTTCTCTTTCGCAAAAAACTCGACTTCGGTCTCTTCCTCTGGGGTGTCTCCCGGACCCAGTTCGTGCCAGTCTTCGTCCGTCATGAACCTCAGATCGGAGACTCGGCATCGCGAGATCCATGCAATCGCCGCAAGGGCCGCTGCTGTTTCCTGTCCCTCCCGCAAAAGACGTCGGACGAGCTCTTTCGCGTCTTCGGGCTTCAGACCGTCTGCCTGCTGAGGTCTCAGAAGCGAACCCATCCTCCTGAGGGCTTTCTTCGTCTTGATGAGACGTTCTGTTCTCAGACCACGTACGCCCCTGTTGTGCAACTCCCGGCAAAGGCGTTCGATGTACGTGGCCGCCGTCAAAGGCGACGTTGACCCTAGAGTGCTCCAGACGAATCTCACTATCGCTTCGTCCACCGGACCGTTTTCCTCATCCCCCTCGCTCTCATCGAAACCCAGATGCGGGGGCTTCAGGTCTTTGGGACCGTCCTGGCCTCCTCTTGGTGTCTGTTGACCACCTTCAGGGGCCAGGGAAGTCAGGTCTATCCTGACCCGCGGATGCTGCTTCGGTGTGTCGGCCACCAATGCTTCGGGCTCGTCGACGGCGGCCTCCTGCGGGGCGACTCCCGGGGTCCGGGGCATCCTCTCCGGCTCCTCTAGGAGCTGGCGAAACACGTCGAGCTCGACTCGGTCATGAATGACCGTCAGCAGCAGTATGAGTCTTTGTAAAGGCTTTTTCTCCCAGTCCTCCGTCTCCGTCCCCGTGACTCTCGCAGTCAGATCCCGGAACTCAGGCTCAGTTATCGGACGCCCTCCCACCGACAGGGAGTCGATCACTCGTGTGACACTGTGTCCGCGAACCTTTCCCGTCTTCACCGCTCGTTTCACCTCATCCGGTGCGTCCTTCAGCATCAGAACGAGCTCCTTGCTGTGGGTGAACTGAAACGACCCATAGGGTAGTTCGCGGAACTTAGACAGTGCGTCTTCCATTTTAATCGATCGAGGGGAGCGAGTTCGGGACTGCGGGAGGAGGGAGGAATTTGCCTGCGTTATTTGCTAATTCCGAATCCTTAAGTTTCCGAATCGTCCCCTTCCAACCTTGCCCTGGAGCAAGTGGACTCAAATACTCAGGGCTTGTCGCCCAACAACATATATCCTTGTTCCATAGGTCCTCAGCTCGACCCCCCAAGACGCACCGAAGGTGCTCAAACAAGTTTGCTTAGAGAGAGAGAGAGAGAGAGAGAGAGAGAGAGAGACGAGTTAGAGTGCAGGGACAATCTCTCCGAGGAGTATCCGGTCGCCCCACTACACATTTGATGCGAGTCAACTGTATTTGTGTAACCGGTACTGCAGTGCTCGTGTGGTACACTGTAGTAATGTAGTACTACTACTGGCCCCTCATCAAGTGCCTTTTTTTTTTTTCCCCTTGCTCGGACTTGGTCCGAGCACCAGACCCATATATAAGCCACTGTATAACTTGCACACCAGCACGGGCAGTACTGACGTGTCAACAGCACACTCCATCCCATTCGCTTGAGAGCAAATTAACAGATTTCTGTCTGGCTTCTCTCCTTCCTTTCCTTTTCGATAATGGATAATTACTTAATTACCTCGAAAAATACTAAATACTTCGGATGGCATGGTGAACTCAATTACCCAAGCCAAGACCAGAAAGCAATGACCGAAGACATAAGAGGGGGGCACCAGCCCGGCGCCTTGTGTTGGGCCTGGCCACGTAATATCAGGTGGCGGCGGCGCATCCGACTTGACCCCCTCGCCTTGTGTCGGGGTTGCCAGCGGTACAGGCAGCTTCTCCAGCGGCTGGGCCTGCACAGCCGGACACGCGAGGACGGCCGTCGAAACAACAACAAGCCACGACGCGGCGCCGCATTCGGCCCCACCCAACCCGCCCCCACACAGTGTTTATGAGACCTTGACTTTGGAGTGAAAGTTCGCTTGAGAATCCGGGGGATTGCCCCTTTTAGATTCATAGCTTGTATACTAGCAGTACTGACGCGTCAACAGCACACTTCATCCCATTCGCTTGTGAGCAAATTATCAGGTTTCTGTCTGGCTTCTCTCCTTCCTTTCCTTTCCAATGATGGATAACTACTTAATTACTTCGGATGGCATGGTGAACTCAACTACCCAAGCCAAGACCTGAGAGCAATGCCGAAGACATAAGAGGGGGGCTCCAGCCCGCGCCTTGTGTTGGGCCTGGCCACGTAAAATCAGGTGGCGGCGGCACATCCGACTTGCCCCCTTCGCCTTGTGTCGGGGTTGCCAGCGGGACAGGCAGCCTCTCCAGCGGCTGGGCCGCACAGCCGGACACACGAGGACGGCCGTCGAAACGACAACAAGCTTGCGCCAGCAGCACGCGGGCAACTGCACCTTTGTACCACCGGCACCCTCTGGGTGCTTCCAGGTTACGCGCTATCGGGGGTTTGAAACATGATGATTAATAGCAAAAAGCCCGCTGTGGCTGGTCTCTGTAATCGGGCTGCTGATGCTTTGATCAAAACGCACAACTGAGCTGGAAACCAGCAGTACTGCTACTACGAGACGCGTGTCAAATGACTGTTCTTATCCGACCTCCGTTTTGATTGCATCAGCAGAAAGAACGCGCATGAAGCCAGAGGTGTCGGCGACGGGACAAGTTGGACACGAAAGGCCACACTGGCCAAACGCGGGGGGGGTAGGCGGTAGGGAAGAACAAGAGACGAAAACTTTCACTCTGAAAAACAGTGCTCCCGCTAACGAAAAAGTGCGAGGAATTCCTCAAAAATACTCGACGTAGCTGCTTCGACTCCGGGGCAAATACAATACAAACACAATCTGATTTGTTCTTCGCTTACACCACCGTGTGTTGTTTTCTCACTCAGGACTTTGTCCTGTTGTGTTTGTGTGATTTGTCGTGTAGGGGTAGACCCGCATGACCTCATGTCCGTTAAACACGTGGTTCGGTAGTTACAGCACTTGGGATCCCTTCTGTTCTTTGTCGGGCAGCATCGTCGAGCATTTCCATTCAAGCTGGCGCTTATGTAAAAAAAAGAGGGTGAGGAATTCCTCATGAGGAATTCCTCACCTTTTTCCCGTTGGTGGTATCGTGTAGCCAAAACACTGCATCACGGTCTACTCTCTGCTGGGCATGGTGGGCTGGCGGGCAGAAGTCTGGGGCTGTCACAGGGGCTGGAGCGCAAAAAAAAAAAAAAAGCCCAAAAGCAGGGTTTTGAATTCCTCACCAAAAAGTGAGGTTAGCGGGAGCACTGCTGAAAAAGAGAAAAAAAAAAAAAGGAGGTCAAGGGACAACAGCTGGTACCCCCCGAAAACCGATGCAGCGAAGTACGCAAGAACTCCGCAGTACGGGGTAGGGCTACATGTTGACACTCCATATGTAGCTGGTGGCTAACCGAGTGTGAATGCCATCGAACCATCTAGTAGCAGGTTCACTCCGAAGTTTCCCTCAGGATAGCTAGAACCAAAACAGGAGTTCCGCCAGGTAAAGCGAATGATTGGAGGCATTGGGGAAATCGCTTCCTCGACCTATTCTAAAATTTTAAATGGGCGTGAGCTCGGGGTTACATCATTGAACCCTGACGTAGAATCCTGGTTCTAAGTGGGCCACTTCTGGTAAGCAGGACTGGCGACGCGGGATGAACCGAGAGCTGACTTAAGGTGTATATAATTGCCACCGCGGCAAAAAAATACAGCACACTTACAAAGTGTAGCTCTCGCCGTTTCACAAACCCCGCACGAACTACGCACTAATGCGATGGACCTTTCTTCGGAGGGGCTCACGCACTCAAAGTTCGATTACGCACGAGCTACGCACGAACTACGCAATACGGGGGGTTTCGGGGGTACCAAATACCGAGTAAGAAGCTAGTCAAGCGGCCGGGTAGAAATCTCCAATCCCTGAATACTTTCACGCGGTTTTCTTTTTTTTTTTTTTTTTTTTTTTTTTTTTTTTTGGAACAACATACACGCTGGACATGTCAGTACAAAAAAGAAAGGTGGCAGCGTTGGAACCTGCCATGTAAAGATACAAAACAGGTCCGTCGCACACACAGCAGATTTCGTTTTTTTGTTGTATAAGCACCTGCTTTGTAGGAAATGCTTGAGGAGACTGCCCGTTGCGATAGATCAAAGGAGGTAAATGTGCTGTACCCCACACGAAACACAGGTAAATCTGGGTTTAGTGGCGGGCGTAAGCGTTCAACAAAAAAGACCCACTTTGTAGTTGTATTGTTTTCTCCCCCTCTAGCCTCCTTCGAAATGAGCACAAGGCAGTCCCTCGAGTATTTTCCCCGCCCTGGCAAGACCCCGGTCACAAATCCGGCTAACCTTGAAACTGCACACCTTGGATCTATTGGACCAGGTGACCGGCAGGTATTTCAAGTTTCAAGTTTCGGGGTTCCACGTCGCAATGCTAGGCCGAAGGGAATCACTACGAAAATGTTGCCGTACTTCCAGAGGGTATGCCTCGGACAGGCCACGCAAAGAACAGAGGTCCGCAAGGAGGGGGGGGGGGGTATTGCAAGAACGTGCTTGGATGGATATGTGCTCAACACCACGCCACTGGTCCCGTCTGCGCCGTGCTTCGGTCCTTTAAGCCACGAACACATAAGGCGGGCCGCCATCAGCGCAGAACCTGACGCGGAACCTGACTGTCTGCGGACAGGACAGCGCTGTGGGCGCACGGGGGGGTATTGCAAGAACGTGCTTGGATGGATATGTGCTCAACACCACGCACTGGTCCCGTCTGCGCCGTGCTTCGGTCCTTTGAGCCTGGGCGCGCTGGCGGACCATCATCAGCGCAGAACCGGAGTGTCTGCAGACAGGACAGCGGTGTGGGCGCACGGGGTGTTTTGAAAATACTACAGCACCAGGCAATTCTTTCTGCAGCCCCGAGGATAGGGATGAACCTGACAGGCTGTAGTGCACTGCCAAAGGTACTACCGTGAGTGGCAGACAATGCGATGCAGTTCCGGAGGATAGGGGTAGACTGGCTTAGGTTCGGGAAACTGATACAAGGTGCCTGGGCTTTGTTCAAGGGTCGCGGTGCGTCAAGGTTTCGTTCCTCAAGGGGGAAGTTACCCGGGGTGTTTGTTTGTGCGCACTTCCTTCAAACCTGTTTTGTTCATCTAACGGGACGGGAGTGAGGATAGTAGGCTGCCATCGATCGGTTTTTGTTCTTGGCAAAATTTCATTTGTTAGACACAAACACATGCTTGGCTCAGAATGGGTGAACATTATGACCGTTCACTAATTAAAACGGGCCTTGCTCGAGTGCGCTTGGCATCCTGGGGGGCAAACACTGGAATCCTTCACAGCCACTAGAGTTGTGCAGTAATGAAAGAAGACGACAAGAAACCGGCAACCGAGTGACTGCGAACGCTACCCCGACCAGCACGAAGGCGCTGAGGATCCCGTTTTCATTACGGGACGGTCAGATTAGTGAAGCTTTTGGCTGATGTTGGGGTTAGTGAACTTGACCCTTCACTAAGAAGCCCATTTACGGTAGAGTCGGAAATACCACTGTGGTACAACCTTGTCGACTGCCTCCATACGGACTTGATTTACAGGTTATGTCACATGGTATTAACATAACGCGTGAGATCAGCGGTTATTGTCATAACCAGTGAGTCGTTTTCTTTAAACGTTTCAATGTTCCCGAGAACGTTTCTTTGGCAGAGGGTATCTCTGCCAGCGGATTCGCCTTTTTTTTCTTGTTCTGTGCAGACAGTGATCACTTCGTTTGCGAAACGGCGTAGATGAACTGGCTGACGTTGAACCTCACTTGGCCGGTGCGCTGTGGGGAGGTGGAAGGTTTTGAAAATGGCCATCCATCATGCAGCGCTTACGCTCCGTTTTCGGTCTGAGAGAAAAATGTGGACGCAAAACTTGTGACACCACTCGCGAGCTACAAAGAACGTTGAAGTATGGCTGAAGATAAAGTGGTGTCACCTGAGGGGGCCGCCCACAACTCTTGTTGTCGCTTTACTTATCCAATGATGGGAAGACGGCAGCTGCTCCCTTGTGGGGTTAGGGTCTTCGGATCCGTAGCTTCTCCGTTTCCAGCGACAAACGGGCTTCGGCTCGCGAATCCTCGTTTGGAGACACCAGTCAGGTGGGGAGTTTGGCTGGGGCGGCACATCTGTTACACATTAACGCAGGTGTCCTAAGGCAAGCTCAGCGGGAACAGAAGTCTCGCGTAGAGCATAAGCGTAAAAGCTTGCTCGATACACGATCTTCAGCACCGATCCTCGGTGTGAAAGCATGGCCTAACGATCCTTTGGTCTCGCTTCATGTTCAAGGGATGAAGCCGGAGGTGACAGAAAAATTACCACAGGGATAACTGGCTGAGCAGAATTGTCTAAGGGTTGGATTGTTCACCCACTGACAGGGAACAGGTTGGTTTTAACCTACTGATGGAGAGAGAGCCCATCGGGCCAGCGCATTCCGACAGCAATACGGGGTAGTACGAGAGGAACTCCCGTTTCTAGTCCCTGGTATCTACGGTTGTTCGATCGGACAGTGCCGTGATGCTACCACTGGATGGATTATGGCTGAACGCCTCTAAGCCAGAACTAGATAAAGTGGCACCTGAGGGAGTACTCTCAGGGCCGCCCCGTGATAAAGCCGTCAAGCATTGGGAACTTTGAAGTACACGGACCACACGGATCAGCATGCACTCAGCCGTTAAGCAGCGGCTGCCGGCTTATCCCGCGACACCTTTTATATGTATTTGGTTATCATGAATAGACTGCACTATGGAAAGAGTAGCGTTGGCACTCTTACTGCCCAGTCTTCAGGAGATCAGAGACACCTCTTCTGTGTCGGTACGGTTGACTACCCAACGTACTCTCACATTCGGTGCGGCCTTGGCAACTTGTGGGCCTAGACCCCCCTGCCTGTGGACCAACCTGTGGCAAGCCAATGCGGACACGGGGGGGAAAATCCATCAGAATCCACATGGGGTACCTGTGGATCCACACGTGGAAGCACACCAAGCAACACTTGCCGCGGATTTTATTTGCGCGTATGTGCCATCACCTGTTCTGGTACTTTCCACACGCTGCCAACCGTCACTTTTTGATCATGACAACCGCGGTTGTGTGTTTGTGCGTATGTGTATCACCTGTATGGTACTTTCCACAGAACGCTGCCAACCGTCACTTTTTGATCATGACAACCGCGGTTGTGTGTTTGTGCGTGCCGGTTGATTGTTTTCCCCACTTGTATTTACCCTTGTGTATACATCCAGGTAAAGAATTCTGATCAACCACAAAAACACGCTGCCTTACGTCTTTTTAGCCTGCCCACAATACATTGAAGGGCAACCCGCAAGATTGTTCGTACTACAATACATCCTCCTCCTACTGCGTATACTGGCTCCGTCTGCTGCTTCGTCTTCACCGTCGCGGGTGATGCATAAATCGAAAGTAGAAAGGTCAGGCAGTGATTCGGTGTGTTTGTCACAAGGGGGCAAGCGAGGGGTGAAGTTACGATGTTTTCGGGATAGCGACGGGCTTATTCAACCTGCAACGAGTGTTAGGTATTCGTCGGATATATTAATCTTCTAAGATCTGCGATCTTATACGACAAAAAAAAAGAGCCCCCACACCTGCGCGTCAAACGATTGGAAGGTGTTGGTCGCAATCTGCAGGAAGGCGCACAAGCCAACGTACTCTGTCATCGACATCGTGCCACTTTGGTCGGGATCGTAAGCCTGTTCGTTTGCGAATAGTAGAGCCACCGTTCAAAGTTGTCGGCCTTTCCCCAATGCAACGAGTACACGCACATCACTCAAATGAAAGAGATCTTATTTCCCTCCTCTCAGGGCCCGCTAGCAGCGACGGACCTCGGGTCTACCCCAACACGACACGACGCACAAACACAGCAGGTATACAAGTCCTGAGTCGTGCGGGCGATGCAGATTCTCGCCACAGATTATTTGCATTCTACCCCGAACTGAGTCGTGTGCCATCACTCGGTTGTTTCATCCACACACTGCTGCTTCGAGGTGGTGAACTTGGAGAGACCTTTTAAGAACTTGGACACGCATCTCCCGCGAAGTTCGCTTGAGATTCCGGTATGTTAGGGCCACCGGGCGACCATCGTTAAGTGAGGGCTGGTGCGGGTGTGGGTTGTTTTTTTGGTGTCCACTTTTCATCATGAGGAATGGCGAGTCCTGTTTTGTGACTGACAGCTGCTACAACGGAAAGACCCTCGCCGTGCGTCACCAACTCTCCGCATATTGCAAGCGGTCGATACGTCGGCACGTCGACCTCTCCGCAGCCCATCTCGTTTTGCCGAGGCCAAGAAGAGCTGCGGCATTGTCACCGCTCTTTTTAGAGTTAAAGTTCGCTTGAAATTCCGGGGGTTCAGGGTCTCCGTGTGACCGTTGTTAAATGGGTTCTAGCGTTATTTGTGGAATAGAAGGTCGGTATTTTAAAGTCTCCGGTTGACCGTAGAGGCTTGAGTATGGCGGGGGGTTGAGAAAAGTGAGAGGGTGCAGCTCGTTTCGGGTGTTGTGTCACTCCGTTGTGAAACCTTGTGAAGTCCCCTCACGCGTTTAGGGGGTGCTTGGGATTGGGTAGGGTGTGGTCGTTCTGCTACGGCGTGAAAAGCCAGGAAGTTTCGACGCTAATCTTCGACTCTTGTTTAAGGTTCTCTTAGAGCAAGAAAGGGCTATGTGGTTACGGGTTGTATATTTGGTGCACGCGTTCGTTATGGGTTATGGCTAGCCAGGTCCGGGACTGTTTGTGACCGACACCAAGTACGTTCCTTCGTGGAGGGCTTCTGATTCAAGTTCTGGACTTGACACTGACCCTCGGATCGCGCCCCTCAAAGCAGATACGAACGAAATATTGGCCTAGCGACCATCACTCACTACTATCCCGGCACGTACAAACAAAGCTATGGAGCCCCCAGCAACCCAAAACTGGAAACCTACCACTCAGGTGGTCCTAAAATGCTCAGGAAATCCAAGATAACTGGTCGGATGCTTGTTTAGGCTAAGGTAATGGCTGCAGAATGGAAAAACGATGCAGAATCACTTCCACAAGGCAATTCCTTGAGGAAAAACATCAGAAACCCAAACTGGGGCGCACTTTTTGCGTACTGAAGCATCAAGGCAGACAAGCGATGCCGACTCAGCATCTTCGGGACACTTTGTAGGAACTCTCGTCGGTGCCAAGTACTGTTTGCTCGCTTTGGCGGCACGTCGTCCCCGCACATACTTTGACAGCTGCGTAGAATGCGTGTTGGTCGAGGTTTAGGCCGGTGTGTGTGAGTGCTTGGAACACTTCGCCGATGTCGAGACTGCCTGATCGGTCACGATCGAAGTGATAGAACGACTGTTTGAGTGGGTGTGGGTAATTTTACCGGGGGGGAGTTGACCACGAGAAAAGACAGACTCCTTTGGTCGGGGTCGAAGTGAAAGAACGACTGTTTGAGTGTGAGGGGGGGGGGGTTTGCAAGAACGTGCTTGGAATGGGTGTGAGGGGGGGAAAATCTTAGTTTAATGTTTAGGCAGAGCACTGCTTCTCATGCATGGTTGATGCTAGCATCAAGTCTTCTTCGAGGAAGATGTCGTCTAGGAAAGGGATGCAAAATAGAAAGTTGTAAAGAGGGGAGTGTACGGCTCCCAAAGTGGGGAATGAAACCTTGAGGGACTAGCCCCCTGTATTTTTTTCACCGCGGTGTTGTGTGCACCTCGTTCTTCGTCTCATGTTTCGCTCTTGAACGCAGACCAATCCCAAAGGGGGGGGGAGAAAACAATACAACTACAACGTGGGTCTTTTTTGTTGAACGCCTACGCCCGCCAATAAACCCAGATTTACCTGTGTTTCGTGTGGGCTACAGCACAGTGGGGAGTCACCGGCATGCCGATGAGCACCAAACTATTCTTATCCTTTGATCTTTCGCGACTGGCAGTCTCCTCAAGCATTTCCTCCAAAGCAGGTGCTTATACAAGTAACCATCACACAGGGCGACACGCGTGCACGAACACGCAGCTGCCTCTTGACAAAAGAACTGACGGTTTCCTTGCACGAAGCCTACAGAAACCTTACACCGCGAGAGTAGGAGAAAGTAGAAAGGGAAACTAGAGTTTTCGTTCGTGGTCCACACTGTGGGCGCTTAAGGTTCGAGGGCAAAGAAACCTTTCCCTCTATGTGCGGCGGTTTGCGTTGACCGCACTACCCTGAGCCCAAATCCTGGACGTGGTTTCAGGTGGCAAATTTGCAAATGATCATGATCAGAAGGTCCTACTTGGGCGGTTCAGTTTCATCACACATTGCATGTGGCTAAAAACGAAAACGAGAATCGACACGTGTTTCTCGAGAACACAAGGAGAGACAAAGGAAATGGCACGACTCGATGACTTCGTCGGACTGTCAGGCCGAATGAGTCATGTTGTATCCACACCACCACCTGCCATCATAGCCGCCCCACAGAGATAGCATACCGCTTGTTTCGCCTGGATCCACTGGTAGAGAGAGCAGAACCCTTGGAACGTTACTTGCCCGGTTCGATCGGTGTCGAAGAGGCGGAGCAGCAAGTTGCAGCTCATCAGAGAGAAGTTGAGGCCAGACTGCTTCAAGGCGCCTTGCAACTCCTTCGTGTCCACTCGCCCGGACCTGTCTCTGTCGACGAAGCCGAACCATTGCGTCAGCTGCGCCATCAGCTGCGGGTTCACGGGGGCCTGGTTCGGTTGGGTGTACGGGTTCATTTTGCCTCTCCTTTTCTTTCTATCTCCTCGGGTGATCAGTGTGTTGTTGTTGAGGTTTGAAGGTCCGGAATTTTAAAGGAGGGGGGGTCGAATAATAACAGTAATTTGGCACGCGTCTGGTTGTCTAAAAACACTGCCATTATTTGATCCTGCTAGGCTTGTTGCACTTCTTGACACCTCAGGCCTTTTGCGGCTTGCACTCCGGTGTTGCCTTCGCGTTGCCTACGCACTTCGGCGTTTGTGCTTCCGGCATGTCGCACTTTGCACTCCTGGCGTGTTACGCTTTGCGCTTGCGGCTTGTTGCACTTCACACTTGCGGCTTGTTGCACTTTGCACCTCAGGCCTATTGCGGTTTGCACTTCCGGTGTTTGCCTTCACACTTCGGCGTTTGTGCTTCCGGCATGTCGCATTTTGCACCCCAGGCGTGTTGCGCTTCACACTTGCGGCGTGTTGCACTTTCTCAGGCCTCTTGCGGTTTGCGCTTCCGGTGTTGCCTACGCACTTCGGCGTTTGTGCTTCCGGCATGTCGCATTTTGCACACCAGGCGTGTTACGCTTTGCACTTGCGGCTTGTTGCACTTTGCACTCCAGGCCTATTGCGTTTTGCACTTCCGGTGTTGCCTTCACACTTGCGGCTTGTTGCACTGTGCACTCCAGGCGTGTTGCGCTTCACACTTGCGGCTTGTTGCACTTTGCACCTCAGGCCTATTGCGGTTTGCACTTCCGGTGTTGCCTACGCACTTCGGCGTTTGTGCACCGGCATGTTACGCTTTGCACTTGCGGCTTGTTGCACTTTGCACTCCAGGCGTGTTGCGCTTCACACTTGCGGCTTGTTGCACTTTGCACCTCAGGCCTATTGCGGTTTGCACTTCCGGTGTTGCCTACACACTTCGGCGTTTGTGCTTCCGGCATGTCGCATTTTGCACCCCAGGCGTGTTACGCTTCACACTTGCGGCGTGTTGCACTTTCTCAGGCCTATTGCGGTTTGCGCTTCCGGTGTTGCCTACGCACTTCGGCGTTTGTGCTTCCGGCATGTCGCATTTTTGCACTCCAGGCGTGTTACGCTTTGCACTTCCGGTGTTGCCTTCACACTTGCGGCTTGTTGCACTGTGCACTCCAGGCGTGTTGCGCTTCACACTTGCGGCTTGTTGCACTTTGTACCTCAGGCCTATTACGGTTTGCACTTCCGGTGTTGCCTACGCACTTCGGCGTTTGTGTTCCGGCATGTTACGCTTTGCACTTGCTGCTTGTTGCACTTTGCACTCCAGGCGTGTTGCGCTTGGCTCGTTGCACTTTGCACCTCAGGCCTATTGCGGTTTGCACTTTCGGTGTTGCCTACGCACTCCGGCGTTTGTGCCTCCGGCATGTCACACTTTGCATTCCAGGCGTGCTACGACGCTTTGCACTTGCGGCTTGTTGCACTTTCCCTCTCTCTCCACTCCAGGCGTGTGCGCTAGGCACGTCCGGGGCGCGTTGCTGTTGCCTTTGCACTTCACGTTCGGGTGCTGTCTTTGCACGCAGGCTTGTTGCGTATTGCACTTCGAGCGCGAGGTGTCGCTGGCGACGATGCCCACAAGGGTAGCACAAGCAAAGAAAAGGCGGGCGGAAACTCCATTTTTATCAAAGCGGCGGTTGTGAATTAGTTGAGCGGAAGGGTTAAGATGAGGAGAGTGCAAGGACCGTGTGTGTTTGGAATGATATGCTCTGCTCGACGGCGGTGCCCCCCCCGTGTCTACACTCGTCTTTTTGATCCTTCGAGCCAGTAGTTTTCCGCTTAGCCAACAAAATGAAATTGGTTGGCTAAGAAATTTCACGATTCACAAAAAGAGGTCAACATTTTTCTCTCGACCGATCTTTTTGCGTGGTGTTAGGAGGGTCGGCAGGTTGTGGTTTCTGGCTTAGATGGAATTCCTGTGGCGAAAAAAAGTTTTTATAAAAGCACCTGCTTTGTAGGAAATACTTGAGGAGGCTGCCAGCTGCAAAAGATCAAAGGAGGTAAATGTGCTGTAGCCCACACGAAACACAGGTGAATCTGGGTTCAGTGGCGGGCGTAAGCGTTCAACAAAAAAGACCCATTTTGTAGTTGTATCGTTTCTCCCCCTCTAGCCTCCTTCGAAGTAAGCACCAAGGCAGCCCCTCGAGTATTTTTGAGCCAACCCCATTTTCGTTTTTGGGCGAAAAGATATTTTTTAGCCACAGGAAAAACACTGCTTCAAGCCACGGGCGGACGTGAAGCCGGTCCCCTTTCATCTCCCGAGAGCTCGCCTGCTGTTGTGGCTTCCGTAATTGGATTAATGTTGAACCGGGTAAAACCTGGGACACCCCCCGAAATGGGGCTGGGTGTCCCAGGTTGTACCCATTTTTTTTCGGGGTTTGCGACTCTGCGTCCTTTGCAGAATATTCGCGGCTGGTGCTTATACCAGGGACTAGAAACGGGAGGTCCTTCCGTACAACCTCGCATTGCTGTCGGAATGCGCAGACCCGATGGGCTCTCTCTCTCTCCATCAGGAGGGTTAATCCAACGTGTCTGACGACACGACGGTCTAAACCCAGCTCACGTTCCCTGTTTAATAGTGGGGTACCAATCCAACCCTTGGACAATTCTGCTTGATACCGACTCGTGTCGACGTGTTTCATTCTCCTTGGCGACAGCCTGCAACATGACTATGGGACGCAGTGGACACGTTAGCAGTGTTGGTTGAAGGACACCGCGATGACAAGCACAATATGCGGCCATACTGCGCGTTGGACACGAATGTCAGTGCTTCTCATGCCATCCGTGGTGTTACAGTTGAGTTGAGGGCGTGAGGGGGGTCGGGGGAAAATCTTAGTTTCGTGTTCAGGCGCTACTTGCCTCTCATGTGTTTGATGCTAGCATCAAGTCTTCTTCGCGGAATGCAGAGGGGGAGGGGTTCGGCTTCGGGTAACCAGGACGATCGCAACAAAAGGAAGGGAAAGAGCGGGGCGGGGAGGGAAGAAATCTCGTTTACGGGGCGGGCAGGTTGCCCTACTTCCAGACCGAGGCTCGCAAAGCCCCTCGTGTGGGGGTGGTAGGGTGGAGAGTGGGGGAAAATCTTAGTTTCGTGTTCAGGCGCTACTTGCCTCTCATGTGTTTGATGCTAGCATCAAGTCTTCTTCGCGGAATGCAGAGTCTTCTTTTCTGTTCTTTTCTTTCTTTCGTTGTCGACAACTTCTTTTTTCTCCTTCTACTTTCTTTACCATGGGTTTTTTGGACTTTCTGGTGGGGGTGGAGCAACAACACGGTGCACTAGCCATGCCATTTACTGGTCACTTACTACTGATCTACTAATATGCAGTAGTCATTCTTACAAGTGAATGGGCCCACTTTTGTGGGAAGAAAAAGTACGCTTTGTAAAGGGTTTCCTTCACAAAATGCGGTAGTTACTCGTAAGAAACAGTAAAATCACTTGTAAGAATGACCACTGCACTGGTAAGAATATTTGACCATCAGTAAGAATCACTACTGCAGCAGTCATTATTTTACTACTAAGCACTTTTTCAGTAGTAATATGATTAGTATAGGGGGTTTGATGCTGCTACTGTTCAGCTACCCGGAACTTTTCTTAGATAGATTTTTATATTCGACCCCCTTTACAATACGCTGTTTTTCAAATGACCAGTGCACCGTAAAGAAATGTGACGCCCCACACCGAACTGACAGCAAGATGCAGCGTAGACAGCTACACGCATGCCTACTGCGGCTTGTGCAGTCTATCGTCACAGATTGTTGCTGCATATCAAGTTCAAACACGCATGACCCCACTACCACCAGGGGACTACTGGGGAGTTTAATAATCCGAATCTAGAGGTTTTGGAAAATTTGAAAATCTCAAATTTAGCTCTCTTGCGAGGTATCCCACTTTTCGGGGAAAACCATAGGGTACCCCTATCCAGGACATACCTCTACCAAAAACGTAGTGCTTTTTGCCTTTGAACACGAAAACAAACAATCGCCAAGGATGGCGAAGAGGAGGCACAAGGAACCACCTCACCTTGTTCTCAAAGAACTAGCCTGAGAACAGGATCCACCGTACCGATAAGGGTGGACTTTTTTTAGTACTCCGGCTGTGCGTAAATAATAAGAGCCACGTCACTTTTTAGTACTAACAATCTTGTGGGTTGCCCTTCAATGTATTGTGCAGGCTAAAAAGACGTAGGCAGCGTGTTTTGGTGGTTGATCAGAATTCCTTACCTGAATACACACAGGGTAAATACAAGTGGGAAAACGATCACCCGGCACGCACAAAACCCTTTTTTTTTCCGCGAGTTGTCAGTGCATGACGTTCCCGACTCATGGATCCGGGGTTCGGATCCCGCCGAGCGTGTTTTTGTGTTTCCGGCGATATTCGCTCAGTCAGTTGCCTGTGACGGCGTTCATTAAGTTCTTTTTTTTTTTTTTCCCGCAGCGGCGCAGGGATTATTCTAATCCCCGAAATTCGGGAGAATTGTGGTTAAAAAAGTCTGTAGCATGGCCGGAAAGATTTTTTTTCCACGTTGAGCGAGGTTTTTTTGATGACCTGTAAGCCTGGTATGCGACCTTCGTGGGGCGTGTTGCTGCTTCGCCACTTTGTTGTAGACCCCACGTGTGGGTCTTGCGGGTCCTCTAGCTTCCGTGACACTGGCCTTGCAAGCACAAAAAGTTTTCACCAGAAACTCCCGTGGTTAAGAAAACCTTTTTCAACCGGCCTGTTTTGAAAATATTTTTTTGAACCACACAGGATAATCCCTGCAGCGGCGAGATTTGGGGGGAAATGCCTTTCGGCTCGGTCCGGGGAACAGGGGGGCCGACGAACGTGCCCACGCCGAAATCAGCATCCTGTTGAGTTTGACTCTAGTCTGACTTTGTGCAGTGACACGAGAGGTGTAGAATAGGTGGGGAGGCCGCAACAATGAAATACCACTACTCTTGTTGTCGCTTTACCCATCCAATGATGGGAAGACGGCAGCTGCTCCCTTGTGGGGTTAGGGTCTTCGGATCCGTAGCTTATCCGTTTCCAGCGACAAACGGGCTTCGGCTCGCGAATCCTCGTTTGGAGACACCAGTCAGGTGGGGAGTTTGGCTGGGGCGGCACATCTGTTACACATTAACGCAGGTGTCCTAAGGCAAGCTCAGCGGGAACAGAAATCTCGCGTAGAGCATAAGGGCAGGGCTTACGCTCCGTTTTCGGTCTCAGAGAAAATACGTGTGGTCCACGTGTGGGCGCTTAAGGTTCGAGGGAAAAAAAAACCTTTCCCCTTATGTGCGACGGCAAAAGAAATAGCGTCGCTACTGGACTTGGCGACACCTGGCTGTGCGGCCTTGACCACTAGTGGGCCTGGACACCCCTGCATGTGGACCAATAAATCCGCGGTTAAATAACCTGGCCTCAGTGGTGCAAGCACCACGCGCTCTTCAAACCCATGAAGCATTTTCCCCCCCGACGACAGCAAGTGTCAGCCCACCCGAAGGCAGTTGTTTTCTTTAGGCAGGTTTACTCTACCGGCAGAAGTTGTTTGGGTTAGTGACCTCTTTTCTTTTCTTGCTCATTAACTTGACCGTTTGTCAGCAGTTTAGGTTGGTTGAAAAAAAAGACAGGGGTTACCCACGGTGACAATAGCAGGTGTGATTGAATTTGTGAAGCAGGTGTCGTATAATACCGTAAATGGGTTTATTAGAGAGGGGCGGAAGCGACCCCTGCAGGAGTCCTCGAAGCTCGCATCCCCGACAGGGAAGCCACGAAGATCGAAGCGATCGCGGCAGGCCACGAACAGCTCTACGCTCGATCACGAAATGGAATACCTGACTCCTTCCCCATTGTCGACCCGGAAACAGCCAAAACGGCCCGGAAAGTCTACACCGCGAAAGCGAGCGGAAATAGAACTTGACTCGGAAATGACCAGTTTGACCCCATCCTCATCATCGTTGACTCTCCCGACGGACGACGTCATAAAGTAACACTAGCCCGTGAACGGTGCTCTCCTGCCTTGATGGCACTTGCACTTTAAAGAACTCAATGCTCAACTTATAGAACGTGGGATTGCACTCCACGAAGAAATGTACTTTGTGTCGGTCACAAACAGTCCCGGACATGGCTAGCCATAACGAAAGCGCGCACCAAATATACAACCCGTAACCACATAGCCCTTTCTTGCTCTAAGAGAACCCATTCATGAACGGTCACACGGAGACCCTAAAACCCCGGAATTTCAAGCAAACTTTAACTCTAAAAAAAAAACGGGGTCCGCATCGCCTTCTTGCTAGTCGCGGCGTAGCGTTCCCGCTCCATTGTCAGTTTCTTGCCCATGCGCTGATCATGCAGCGCATGCCGTTCGCCTTCTCGCGAAGCGTGTTCGCCTCCTTCTGGGGCAGCCGCACGTCCAGGCCGGAGTACAGCTCAAAGTCGCCAGCGAGAGCTCGACCGATGCTACGTCGTCGGTCGATGACCACGAGCCAGTCCACGAGGGCGAGGAAGGTTCGCTCGTCCCAGTACCGCAAACCACGCCCAAGCCCTATGGGTGACCCGCTGATACGGGAAATCGTACCTTCGCGCCGGATTCTGCCCGCAAAGCTCCCACGGAGGCCTTGCTTTGCGGTCCGTCCACTCTTGGTTGACGTGCCTCGCACGTTCTGCCAGGATCTCCGCCACCAGCAGGAACGAGACGAAACGTAGGGGGTGGGGGGGGGACAATTGCTTCTCTTCCAGTCATCTCCTCGCACGTTCGAACGGAGGGAAAGAATCGCGGCGCGTTGTTCTGTATTCATTTATGGGGCTGGATGGAGATAAGAACGCGACGCACCTTACGACCCTTTCCCTTTCCCCTTTCTGTTTTAATTTTCTTCGAAGAAAACTTGATGCATGCGCGAGAGGTGAGCCAGTTGAGTTGAGCATTGAGTTCTGTAAAGTTGAGCAGGGGTTGCCTTGTAGCCCGTACCGGTCTGTTGTCCGCGTTTTTATATGTACTTTCTCGTGGAATAGTGCCTTTTAGAGTTAAAGTTCGCTTGCAATTCCGGGGTTTCGGGGTCTCCGTGCGACCGTTGACGGATGGGTTCTCTTGGAGAGTTTTTTTTTATTGCTGAACGGTCAAATAAGTGAAGTTTTTGGCTTGAATTTGGGGTTAGTGAACATTTGACCCTTCGCTAATAAACCCATTTAGAAGAATTCAGTCTCAGAAGACCCACCTCAACCCACCCGAATTCTCCTGTTGAAGGCTCGGGTGGTGTTCTCATCCTGCCATGCGCTTTGCTCCAGTTCCTACCGTATACTAAAGTAGTTTTACCCTTTACGGACGGGGACATATACGTGTGTCGGAAAGGCCACAACCCAATCTGAAGTTCGGACACTGAGCCTGCAGGGTAAAGACACGTCAAGTAGTAGCAGTATGTGTCATCCTAATCCGGGAACAAGTCAGGGAGAAGAACGGAGCAATCTTTACAAACGAACGAGTGACATAAGGTGGCCGCTTGAGCGGCGCCAATCCGAGCGCACACAGCAGCAGTGACGCGTCGGCAGTATTTGCACTTCAGGATGGGGCTGCCGTCATGAGCGTCGACGGCTAGCGAGCGTCGGCAGAGGGTGCAGTGGTCGGAGCAAGCTTGAACGTGGCAGGTCGGTGCCGCACAAATGAGTTGGTCGATGTACTTCAGCGCATTAACCTTGCGCATGCGCCGCGCAGCCTGCGAGATCACGCGCTTCCGGGGGTCGTCTGGATCCGGTCCCACGTGCCTTCATGCCTTTCCGCGTCTTCCGCGGCGGCCGCACGGTTCTCTGCCTAGTGGCCTCCACCACCCGCTGGACCTTCGCGTCCCACGCTACCCTGTCTGCCATCAGCTCCCGGATCTCCTCCGTGTTCGACATGCCGAGGTCGCGTTGGAGCACATCGAGATAAGAAAGCGGAGGTTGACCACGTTTCTGCTTTCGGACACTGAGCCTGCAGGGTAAAGACACGTCAAAAAAAAAAAAAGGATGGCTGGTGTGGTCGGTGGGCCAGTTCCCCGTAGTTCCCCCGTAGTTCAACACGAGGGGGGGGTGTCTTTTTTTTTTTCTTTTCTTGTTTTTTTGCTGAGTGCTTCAGGGATGCAGCCTTGGGTCCTGGAGAGCATTTCTAAGCTACCTTGCACTTTTTCGTCACAAAATCAGGACAATTTTGGGTAATTCGAGCGTCTTAAGATCGGAAACCCCAGGAGACAAGCCACCTGGTCCAGGCCAGAATCGGTGAATTTCGGGGGGGAATTCCGTTGTGGTGACCACTTCCCTGCAGTCAGCCCTGGCGGAGGTGGGACGGAAGAGCCACAAAGGTGCAGCACTAGCTCCGAAGAGGAACGAATAGGATGAGAAGGAAGGACAGACTGGGAGTCACGGTTTGACAGGTAGTGACCAGCAAAAAGGAGAGCAGGAACGGCTCTATCAGAGGCACCGCGCCGGCCGGGTCGAAGTGATCGCGGGACCGGAGACCTTCGCGGCGGTCGGAGGAGAGAGGTAGTTCCGGGCGCTGCAGTATTGGCTGGATGGGAAGTGCTGATCGGTCGCCGTCGACTTTGAAGTGTGCACCGGACTGGATCTTCCGGGCAGTGTCGTAGCGACGACGGACCGGACACTGTTGAGCATGCGCGCGAGGGTACTCGCAAAACTTTTAAAAACCGTCAGTGATGCGCTGGTGCGAAACGGCGACGGACCGCTTCTGCCAGGCAGGAAACTGGAGAAGATAGGGTCGCTGAGAACGGTGGAAGCCTCACGGGGTACGAGATGAGGCCGATCTTCCGTGGTGGTACGGAGACGATGGAAGTGCTCGAGACACAGCTGACGACGGCACGAGTTCAGCGGCGAGGCGCGGGGGATGGATCTTTTCCCGACGTACGGAGATGGAAGGGCGAAGCGTGCGGCGAGATGGACGGTGTTCAACGACGCTACGGAACACGAAAGGTGGAGTGAGCGGGTGTGCCACGAGCACCAGAAAGTGAAGTGCGGCGTGTGAAAGCGTCGGGGCAAGTCGGTGGCGTGGTGCTGTGAGGCCCACCACAAGGATGACGACGGCCTAGCGGTGATTCTGCCGGCAACACCGCATGACGCAATGCGCGACGTGTAAGACGATAGCATAGTGCAGCCGCAACGAACACCTGACCATGGCATGCCGACGTGCGCACTGCAGCCGGCTTGCGGACTTGCGAAGTCGAAGGCCCAAACTGTGCTGTCGGAAGGGGCTGGTGCTCCCGGAAGCAGCGGGAGAAGTTGGGACCGAAGAGCGGGAAACCTCATCGCCACCGAGAGCGAAGGTCGAGAAGACGGTGCCAACGCGAGCGAAGAAGCGGCAATCGGACTCCGGCGGAGCCGGTATCAAAAGGCGCAAAGGACGCATCAAAGCGCAAGCGAAGAAGTCGAGCGGGCAGACGACCCCACAGAAGGCAACGCGGTCATCGCCCTAGCGCCTTGAAGAAGCAGAAATCGACGCGCAAGCGATGAACCTGGACGAGCAAACGAAGAAGAAGCGAGGCACCAAACGCGCGCCTGAGCGCGACGATCAAGACGAGCTAAAGAGGCGAAAGCATGACACATCACGTACGAAGAGATAACCGCGACACCTGCGATGCAAATTATCGCCCCAGATTGTTTGCATTCTAACCCAAACTATCAGAGGCGGTCGCGGTCGAAGACGGCAACCCGAGCGAGGAGTAAGGTTGGTAATCAGAATGACAGTCAGAATGGCCATGCTGAAGACAAGGTTGCAGAAACTGGTGCTTGGCCGAGGATAAGATGGCTATGGCGGCAGGGACAGAACAGAGACAGCGAGTCCTTCTTGTGTGGGGTAGTCACGCCTTCGCAGTCCCACTTGCTTTCCGGAGAGGGACGAGTTGGAATGCAGGTACCGTGTCCAAAGTCTCCCTCTCGCCAGCGAAAGAAGCAAACAAGCCAAGAGCCTCTCCTTGCGCGTCATTCCGACACTCCAATCCCTCTTGGGCAAGAAGGTGATCCGCAATCACGTTCAGAGGCCCAGGTGGCGTTTGCTTCAGCTCCTCTACTCTGGGAGAAACCGGAAGCTCTCCGGACTGCATCCTTCTGTTCCAGAGATCGTAGAGCAGTTTGCCCACAACAACATTGGCCTTGAATCGCATGCTTCGGGTGAGGGCATGCAGTTTATCAAGATGTAACTTCTTATCAGCTTCCCTTCCATGCAGACACAAGTTGGACTCAGCTTGCTGAGCAAACACATCCTTTCGTCTGTGACTGTCCACATCACATCACCATGGGACTCTTGATTGCGTGCTGCCGGCCAATTTTACCTGTGGGCTGTCCAAGGATCGGCCTCTGCCATCCGTCACGATAACGCGATTATTTTCAAGGATCTGTACAAGCACGCAATGGTCGTAGCTGAGCTTTTCCTTCAGTCCTCTTGGCGAACGTTGAAGGGCCGGTAGCGAGCTTTGCTTAGGTTCTTGCAAACGTGAGCCAACCGACTTTTGCGAGTCCTACGATAGCGTTCGAGTCTACTTTTCAACAAATCCTTCATGCGCATTCCACGGCGGCACGAAAGCACCACCCCCGACACCCCCTGTCCACCGACACCCCGAAGGCTCCATTTTTCAAAAGGCTTGGGCCTTTTGTGGAAGGCCCAAGCAAGAGGAACCGTTTTGGTCACTCCAAAGCTCCGGGTTTTGCGCCGGTGCGTGGCGTTTGAAAAAATTCCCCTACAAAAAAAAAAGGACACCCCAAGGTCAGTTCCCCGTAGTTCCCCCGTAGTTCCCCTTGGCTATACCGACCACACCAATGGCGCTTTCTTTTGTTTGTTGTTGTTGTGCGCACTAGCGGAGCTCACCTGCTTTGGTAAGTTTCATGTAGTACGCTGCCAACTACTAATTTTTAGTACCAACAATGCGTTGTTAACACAAAAAAAAAGGATCAATGTTTGCTGCTGTGAAGTGATGTGCCCCAAAACCTTTCCGAGGAGCACCAGGTTTCCCATTTTTGGAGTCGTAAAAGGCATTCTGCGCGCGGGACCTCCCTCCCCCCTCCCTCCGTAAGGGGTTAACAAAAGGTCTGGCGGGTAACCCCCCATCTTCGTTTCTTGCTTGTGCACCGGCTGCCTTCCTTTACGGGTAAAGAACTCTGCTCACTACCGAAGAAAAGGACAAGCGCTTTAATTTTGCTTGTGTGTGCCGGTTAATCATTTTCCCACTTGCTTTTGTGTTGTTACCGTCGATCCCGAAGGACGATCGGCTTGGTGTCTTGCGACCTTTGTTTGATTTTTCCCCCTGTTTCGTTGTCAGCGGCGTCTTTTTTACCCATTACAATACATTATAGGGGGCAAACCCGCAGGTTTGGATGTACCAAAAAAAAAAAAATAGAGGAAGAGAAGGGGAGAAGAGACATAACAAAACAAGTCAAAAGAGCTTTAGCGGGGCTACCACAGGGGGTTGTCACACTTTTCAACCATAACAGTTACATTTTTGTGTCGTTAGGAACGCCGGCCAGCCATTCTTGACTTTTTTGGCTCGAGGACTCTGGGAAGATTTGATCCAAATGACCAGAAATGGCCAAAATCGGAACAATCGGCAAAAAGTGGCCAAAAATGGTCGAAACTTGGGAAAATCGGCAAGATCTTTGTCTGGCGGTAGCTTTTGTCGAGCATTTCCTTCCAAGCTGGCGTTTTATGTGCAATAAAATCCTCACTCCTATGCTTGTGTCTGTCACTCTCGTCCACCGCTCCTGTCCTGCTGTATGGTTGGAGTAAAAGGTTAAGCCAGAAAGCTGCTGATCACATGAAGTAATGCTTCATGTGGTCAGGAGCAAGATCAGCAAGCTGCTTTGTTTATCTGGACGGATGGAGCGGCAAACCTGTCGTTCGGATTATTAGTCTTCAAAGAAACAAGTTTATTGTCCTACAAAAAAGCAATGCATGGGGTTCTTTTATTCTTTTCGAAAGTAAGAATCTGTCGAGGAAATGGAAGGGCCCCCCTGGGGTCCTCTGAGTACAGCTGCTGTGGAGTGTCTCTACTTGATGCTGCGGGTGATAAGGGGTAAAAAGGGGAGTGTACGGCTCCCAAAGTGGGGTACGAAACCTTTAGGGACTAGTCCCCTGTGTTTTTTCACCGCGGTGGTGTGTGTTGTGTGGGGGGGGGGGTGTCGTTGGACGGGAAGAAACTCCACCCTCTCTTCCCCCTGTGACCTTGTCCAGACAAGCTTTTTTCCGAAAGCCCCCTGGACGGGTATTTTCATCGTGCCCCTACGCAATGTATGTGATAGGTTTACCCTGGATGGTTAGATTTCTCTTCGTTCTCTCTTGCAGTCCAGGGGACTTTAGCACTTTGTCTGACCGAGCAAAAAAGCGGGTTTCAGCCAAAACCCCGGTTTTGGGCTGCGGTGCCTGTGGGTGTCTGAGTGCCTGGAACCGTCGCCCCGTGCACGCAAACAAGGGAACGGAGGGGGGTGGGATATAGGCTTGCGGTGGCGGTGTGCCGCTTGCTGGTCATTGGCAGTCATTCTGGTGCCGCTTGCTGGTCATTGGCAGTCATTCTGGCGCCGCTTGCTGGTCATCGACAGTCATTCTGGTGCCGCTTGCTGGTCATGGGCATGGTGAGTGAAAAGCTTCGAATAGCAGTGACACACCGTGACGCGCCACTTAACTGCAGTACTGTACAGTACAGGTACAGGGCCACTTTTTTTAGAGTGAAAGTTCGCTTGAAACTCTGAGTGTACCCACGGTGACAATAGCAGGTGTGATTGAATTTGTGAAGCAGGTTGTCTATAATACCGTAAATGGGTTTATTAGTGAGGGGGGGAAGCGACCCCTGCAGGAGTCCTCGAAGATCGCATCCCCGACAGGGAAGCCACGAAGATCGAAACGATCGCCGCAGGCCACGAACAACTCTACGCTCGATCACGAAATGGAATGCCTGACTTCTTCCCCATCGTAAGAGTGGTGGTTACACGAGGTAAGAGGATCGGTGGGTACCTTGGTCGTTGGTCATTGGTGGTTTCGGCCATTGTCCACATACCTTACTTACGGTAGGCCCTCCTCAGTATGGTGCCGCAGTAGGTGACTGTCTGTCTTCTTTGTACCGTCTGACCGTCTCTTTTCGTGTAATTGTGGTGCTGCTTTCGGTTTGCGCGGGTTGAATATCCGTAACTACATCGTATTGCAATTCGGGTGGGGTGCTACAATTATTTCTTTTTGAAATCGAGATTTATAAATTTTTTTCACTTTTTTTGAAACCCCGAAACCGGAAAACCCCGGTGTCTGAAACCGGGAAACGTTCTAAAGTTCCCCTGTTGCAGTCAAGTACCCCGCTCGCGGCGTGGATCACGCACTTCTACGCACGCCTGGCTTTGTGATACCAGTACGCGGCCAGCTATGGGTGGATCGTGGATCGTTTGAGCATCATCCATTTTCGGGACCGGTGCATTCGGCAGGTGAGTTGTTACACACTCATTATCGGATGCCGATTTCCATGGCCACCGTCCTGCCGTCAGGATGAACCGACACCATTTGTGGGATCTGATGAGCGATCACTCGGACACCTTAAGTCAGCTCTCGGTTCATCCCGCGTCGCCAGTCCTGCTTACCAGAAGTGGCCCCCTTAGAACCAGGATTCTACGTCAGGGTTCAATGAAGTAACCCCGAACCGACACCATTTGTGGGATCTGATGAGCGATCACTCGGACACCTTAAGTCAGCTCTCGGTTCATCCCGCGTCGCCAGTCCTGCTTATGTCAGCGAACACAAGGCGCAGGCAGAATTCCTGCTGGCAACATCAATCACCCCTACGTGATGTGAAAGAATACACAGGACTCAGATTTCCACATAGATTCCTGTTGTAACAGACACCCTTCTTTAGAGAAAAAAACTCCAAGAACTCCGGAAGCACCCCGAAAAGAAGGAGGGAGAGTAAAAGAAGTGGTGTAGTCCGAAGAATCACGAACGGAGGAGATGTGCTGCAACCCACAACCCACACAAAACACACAGGTAATGGTGGGTTTAGTGCCGAGTGTAAGCGTTAAACAATAAGAACGTTTTGTAGTTGCATTGTTTCAAAAAATGCTCGAAGAAAAGGTAGACAAAAAGAAGAGGAAGATCCGCACAGCAGAGAGGCGTGTGTTTGAAGCTGGGCAATTCAAGACAACTGCGGGATAGAACGTGGAATGCGGCACTCAGCCACGGACCTACAGTCCGATCATCGCAATTGGCGGCAAGGATAAATACTCGACGTAGCTGCTTTTTGGAAAAGTGCCGCAAACGCGAAACTCCCGTGCGGGGGGGACAGTAGTTACACAGCACTCGGGATCCCTTCGGTCCTTTGCAGCCGGTTCTGGCAGCTTCTTGTCGAGCATTTCCTTCCATAAAAAAAAAGAGTCCGTACTCCGACTCGTTGGCTTGCGCATTTTCTCTCTTTAGCGAATCTGGCCATCGGAGGCTGCGTGATGGAAGGTGGCCTGAGACCGGATAAGCGTCTGACTCGTAAAGTGTGAAGCAATTTGCGGAGCACGGGACGGCATGTGCGGACCGAAGGATATCGTTCTCGGGCACCAGTCGCTGGTGGCGGAATCAGGCAACCGCCGGGCGACGACGGCGAAGGCAAAGCTGTCCCCGTTGACCGCAGGGAGGGACAGTCTGTCTCCAGGCTGGACCTCTGCCCGGAACGTGATCATCGGATGCTGCTAGTCCCCCAGCGGGAGGAACAGTAGTTACACAGCACTTGGGATCCCTTCGGTTCCTTGTCTGGCAGCTTTTTGTCGAGCACTTCCTTCCATAAAAAAAAAGCTCCGTACTCCGACTCGTCGGCTTGTACATTTTCTTTTTTTAGCGAATCTGGCCGTCGGAGGCTGCGTGATGGAAGGAGGCTTAAGACCGGATAAAGCGTCTGACTATTAAAGTGTGAAGCAATTTGGGGAGCACGTGGACGGCATGTGCGGCCCGAAGGATATCGTTCTCGGGCACCAGTCGCTGGTGGCGGAATCAGGCAACCGCCGGGCGACGACGGCGAAGGCTGAGCTGTCTCCGTCAACCGCAGGGAGGGACAGTCTGTCTCCAGGCTGGACCTCTGCCCGGAACGTGATCATCGGTTGCTTGCCGGTCTCCCTGCGGGAGGAACAGTAGTTACACAGCACTTGGGATCCCTTCGGTTCTTTGTCTGGCAGCTTTTTGTCGAGCATTTCCTTCCATGTAAAAAAGAAGTCCGTGAATTTTCTCTTTTTAGCGAATCTGGCCGTCGGAGGCTGCGTGATGGAAGGTGGCCTGAGACCGGATAAGCGTCTGACTCGTAAAGTGTGAAGCAATTTGCGGAGCACGGGACGGCATGTGCGGACCGAAGGATATCGTTCTTGAGCACCAGTCGCTGGTGGCGGAATCAGGCAACCGCCGGGCGATGACTGAGCTGTCTCCGTCGACCGCAGGGAGGGACAGTCTGTCACCAGGCTGGACCTCTGCCCGGAACGTGATCATCGGTTGCTTGCCGGTCTCCCTGCGGGAGGAACAGTAGTTACACAGCACTTGGGATCCCTTCGGTTCTTTGTCTGGCAGCTTTTTGTCGAGCATTTCCTTCCATGTAAAAAAGAAGTCCGTGAATTTTCTCTTTTTAGCGAATCTGGCCGTCGGAGGCTGCGTGATGGAAGGTGGCCTGAGACCGGATAAAGCGTCTGACTATTAAAGTGTGAAGCAATCTGCGGAGACACGTGGACGGCATGTGCGGCCCGAAGGATACCGTTCTTGAGCACCAGTCGCTGGTGGCGGAATCAGGCAACCGCCGGGCGATGACTGAGCTGTCTCCGTCGACCGCAGGGAGGGACAGTCTGTCTCCAGGCTGGACCTCTGCCCGGAACGTGATCATCGGATGCTGCTGGTTCCCCTCCTGCGGGGGGAACAGTAGATACACAGCACCTGGGATCCCTTCTGTTCTTTTTCTGGCAGCTTTTTGTCGAGCATTTCCTTCCATGTAAAAAAGAACAGTCCGTGCATTTTCTCTTTTTAGCGAATCTGGCCGTCGGAGGCTGCGTGATGGAAGGTGGCCTGAGACCGGATAAAGCGTCTGACTATTAAAGTGTGAAGCAATCTGCGGAGACACGTGGACGGCATGTGCGGCCCGAAGGATACCGTTCTTGAGCACCAGTCGCTGGTGGCGGAATCAGGCAACCGCCGGGCGATGACTGAGCTGTCTCCGTCGACCGCAGGGAGGGACAGTCTGTCTCCAGGCTGGACCTCTGCCCGGAACGTGATCATCGGATGCTGCTGGTTCCCCTCCTGCGGGGGGAACAGTAGATACACAGCACCTGGGATCCCTTCTGTTCTTTTTCTGGCAGCTTTTTGTCGAGCATTTCCTTCCATGTAAAAAAGAACAGTCCGTGCATTTTCTCTTTTTAGCGAATCTGGCCGTCGGAGGCTGTTGGAAGGTGGCTTAAGACCGGATAAGCGTCTGACTATTAAAGTGTGAAGCAATTTGCGGAGCACGTGGACGGCATGTGCGGCCCGAAGGATATCTTTCTCGGGCACCAGTCGCTGGTGGCGGAATCAGACAACTGCCGAGCGAAGACGGCGACGGCAAAGCTGTCCCCGTTGACCACAGGGAGGGACAGTCTGTCTCCAGGCTGGACCTCTGCCCGGAACGTGATCATCGGATGCTGCTGGTCCCCCTGCAGGAGGAACTGGAAAGACGGGGCGCACGGTCCCCTCTCCCAGTCGTCGCTGTCGAGCAAGCTGGGCCACAGCCCTCGGCTGCTCAGCCCCGCGCATCCCAAGCAGCCGTACACACTGACAAAGAACTCGCACGCCTTGTCCCCTGGGCAGCAGTCGAAATCGAGTTTTTCCCCCTGGCGCATGCCCACAATTTCCGACTGGTGCACGGTGGTGCCGTCGGAGAGTCTCGGTGGAATGTGCGCGAGGGACAGCGGGAACTTGTGAGAGCTGAAGGACGAACTGGAGCCATCTAGAGGGTGGGACAGAAGCTCCTTCCCTCCGTTCCTGAGGACACCGTAGCCTGATGGATACAGCGCGTTGCACGTGTGTGGGCAGACGCCACGGGACGGTAGAATAGGTTGGACGAAGGGATCAGCGAAATTGAAGGGCGAGTCAGTGTAGACGACCCCAATGTCGTAAAGTTCGGGGCAGTTGGTGACGTGGGTGCTTGGGTTAGCGCCGGTCGTGTCGAGCTCCCAACTGTTGACGGATAGGGTGTGTGCGGGACTCGGCTCGCAGTGTACCTCGAGACTCAGACTTGGAAACGGAGATACGGGGTGGCGCACGTTACACCGAGATACCAATTTGTCGATGGTGACAAAGGCCGCCAAAAAGTGCAACGCAGTATCGAAGACCACGTTGGATTCCATGGTGAGACTGTTGAACGACGCAAACATGCGGTTCCCCCCCAAAGTCAGCACATATGCTGGAGGCCCTGAGTTGCCACTGAATGTGGCTGTGTCCACAGTCATGTTGCCGGTGCCCCCTGCAATCGCGACCGCAAGTTTTTTTGCTTCCAGCTCACGCACTACCCATTGTCCGATCGCCACATTTGTGTCAGTGTACACCAAATTGCTGTGGCCGGAAGTGCAATTCCAAATTTCAAATTTGTGCCGCACGATGAACTCGCTTGCTGTGACCTCCACGTTGTGATCAAGTGCAGCACAGTCGTAAACACTGAGGTCATCGACGGTGAAATTTGAAGACAAAACGATGAGGCACTTAGTACTCGGTTCGTGGGCGACACCGCGAACCGTCAAAGAAGTGGCCTCGACGCTGACGGAGGACATGAGCAAGCTATTCCCCAACACCGCTTCAACAACCACACGGTCGAGTACAACGGACGGGAGCCCCAACAGGATGAGGCTGCCGGTCACGGTTACCTCTTCCAGCACGAGGCTGCCGTCCCCCTGAAAATACACGTATTCGGTCACGTTGCATTGCTTCACGGATAGCTTGGCCCCCGGTCGTACGGAAACGGAAAAGCTCCAGAACGGCAGCGTAGCTCCGGGAGCGCATGTCAGCTCGAAATCGATCCCGCCGTTCAGCAGGCAGCCGACTGCGTCGTCAATGCGCGGCCCGCCGCCACCGGTCCACAAAACGCAGGTCTCCGACGCCATCGCGTTACACAATTCTGCAGGGTCGCTCAACTGTGGACAAGCTCCTTCAACACCCCAGAGACAGCCGAGAAGCAAGAAAGCATAACAAGCCGATCGCAACATCGTAGCCCCGCTGCGCCCTTTTGATACGGACAGGGTCTTCCTTCTTGTTTCTTTGTGTTTCCGGCGAGTCTTCTTTTTTTTCTTTGAATCAGCACCTGTTTTGTAGGAAATACACGAGGGCTGCCAGTTTGCAAAATAGTAGTAGTAGCAGTAGTAGTAGTTTGAACTTGTTATGTAGCAACAATCGCGGCCGAGATCTCGACTCCTTCGGCTTCTTGCGGGCGCACCCACCTGCTTGCTCGTCGTCGCGGCTCCGCTTCGGTTGGGTTTGTGGGCTGTCCACTTTTGGGGTGCGCTTCTCGTTCAGAGGCGGCTGCTGCGGTTTCGGCTTCTTGCGGGCGCACCCACCTGCTTGCTCGTCTTCGCGGCTTCGCTTTGGTTGGGTTTGTGGGCTGTCCACTTTTGGGGTGCGCTTCTCGTTCAGAGGCGGCTGCTGCGGTTTCGGCTTCTTGCGGGCGCTCCCACCTGTTTGCTCGTCTTCGCGGCTTCGCTTTGGTTGGGTTTGTGGGCTGTCCACATTTGGGGTGCGCTTCTCGTTCAGAGGCGGCTTCTGCTTCTTGCGGGCGCACCCACCTGCATGCTCGTCGTCGCGGCTCCGCTTCGGTTGGGTTTGTGGGCTGTCCACTTTTGGGGTGCGCTTCTCGTTCAGAGGCGGCTGCTGCGGTTTCGGCTTCTTGCGGGCGCACCCACCTGCTTGCTCGTCTTCGCGGCTTCGCTTTGGTTGGGTTTGTGGGCTGTCCACTTTTGTGCGCTTCTCGTTAAGAGGCGGCTTCTGCTTCTTGCGGGCGCACCCACCTGCTTGCTCGTCGTCGCGGCTCCGCTTCGGTTGGGTTTGTGGGCTGTCCACTTTTGGGGTGCGCTTCTCGTTCAGAGGCGGCTGCTGCGGCTTCGGCTTGCGGGCGCTCCCACTTGCTCGTCGTCGTCCAGTAGTAGTATGTGCCATCCTAATCCGGGAACAAGTCAGGGAGAAGAACAGAGCAATCTTTACAAACAAACGAATGAACATAAGGTGGCCACTTGAGCGGCGCCAATCCGCTAACTCCCAGCAACCAGTTGCAACCGGTACGAGTTGCATCACATTGGAAGCTCGCGAGAGTGACCCTATCCTCCACCTGTAGGGGTAGACCTCATGCGCATGATGGCAGGTTTGACAGGCTGCCAGGGGTAAACTCGCCCAAAAAGGTGAGATTAACCACTTCCGGACGATCTAGGGGCGGGGCCCTGGCCATCCCTCCCCTTAGGCCGTGAAGGTGGTTTGATACGCGTATCAGATGCAGTTTTCGAAATCGTGATACGTGGTGCGTGTCGCGCGTGTTACGGCAATACGGCTGTGATACGGCAGCTCTGACAGCTTGCTTTCCGAGACGACCGCAGTGTGCTCTCGGCTCCTCGGGAGGACCTGGGGGACCGTTGTCCCGAGGTGTTCTTCGACACGGCGCACGCCGAGCACAGCGTGTCCGTCTCGCCGCCGTCCTCCCGCACGCAGGTGCAGGCGGAGATCAGCGGCTGGCGGTGCCACCCGGGCGCACTCTTCTTCCCGCCCGGCGGCGACCGCAGTGTGCTCTCCTCCTGCAGCACCGTGGAGTACTCTTCAAAGTGCGTGGGCAGCTCCGACAGCTTGCTGTCCGAGACGTCGGCATAGTCCGCGTCGAGGTCGCTGAGGTCGGTGCTGGAGTACTTTTCGAAGTTCAGGCGCCTGCAGTCAGCCAGTATGATTGGCAAGACAGAGTAAGCCGTGGGTTGATCTGTCTGAGCTGTTGAGGTTCAGGTAGCTAAGCTGTGCCGCGATGGGAGTGTTGCTGTTGCGCTTGTTGAGCACGCGTCTACCCGCTCGAAGCACTCGCGCGCGACGTTCGCAGGCTGCTGGTTCAGCAGCACCCCGAGCGACTGCAGCTTCGGCCAGCCGCTGCCAAAAGGCCCACCAATTCCCACTACTCCATCAGCTCCCGTCCCTCAGCGCTGAAGCGGCCGTGGGCGAGAAGAGTGCGGTGCTCCAGTCTGCAAGCGCGTCCACTACAGTTGTCAGGGCGTCCTGCGGCGTCTGTGTCTCCGCGGTACCACCTCAGTAGGATCCGCTGCAGATCCTCCTTTGCTTCTTCGTCAATCATACTTGCGGTACCGCGGACTCAAAGCGAACGCTGCTTCGTGTACATCCGGCCGCGCGCACTGCCGTTTAGTCCATCATAGGTAGACCTCATGCGCATGATGGCAGGTTTGATAGGCTGCCAGGAGTAAACTCGCCCAAAAAGGTGAGACTTCACTAACCACTTGGCCATCCCCTTCCCTTCGGCCGCGAAGGTGGTTTGATACGCGTATCAGATGCAGTTTTCGAAATCGTGATACGTGGTGCGTGTCGCGCGTGTTACGGCAATACGGCTGTGATACGGCGCCTGCAGTCAGCCAGTACGATTGGTTTACTCCATCAGCTCCCGTCCCTCAGCGCTGAAGCGGCCGTGGGCGAGAAGAGTGCTGTGCTCCAGTCTGCAAGCGCGTCCATTACATTTGTCAGGGCGTCCTGCGGCGTCTGTGTCTCCGCGGTACCACCTCAGTAGGATCCGCTGCAGACCCTCCTTTGCTTCTTCGTCAATCAGACTTGCGGTACCGCGGACTCAAAGCGAACGCTGCTTCGTGTACATCCGGCCGCGCGCACTGCCGTCTAGTAGACCTCATGCGCAAGATGGCAGGTTTGATAGGCCGCCAGGGGTAAACTCGCTCAAAAAGGTGAGACTTCATTAACCACTTCCGGACGAACTTCCCCTTAGGCCGCGAAGGTCGTTTGATACGCGTATCAGATGCAGTTTTCGAAATCGTGATACGCGATACGTATCACGCGTCAGTATGATTGGCAAGACAGAGTAAGCCGTGGGTTGATCTGAGGGATGTCTGAGCTGCTGAGGTTCAGGTAGCTAAGCTGTGCCGCGATGGGAGTGTTGCTGTTGCGCTTGTTGAGCACGCGTCTACCCGCTCGAAGCACTCGCGCGCGACGTTCGCAGGCTGCTGGTTCAGCAGCACCCCGAGCGACTGCAGCTTCGGCCAGCCGCTGCCAAAAGGCCCACCAATTCCCACTACTCCATCAGCTCCCGTCCCTCAGCGCTGAAGGGCCGTGGGTGAGAAGAAATTGGTGTGCCCGCAATGAAGTGTCAGCTTGGAACTGTTACGAACAAGAGGAATCCAACTGGTTAATTAAACCACAGCAATTCTCTTGCATCGGGCCGTACCGTTAACCGCAATAGGTCTCCTAGGCTAAAAGCCTCTGGCCGACAGAACAATGAAGGTAAGGGAAGTCGGCAAACTGGATCCGTAACTTCGGGAAAAGGATTGGCTCTGAGGACACATGCGGGATTGTCAGTGCGGGTCAGGTCTGGGCTCAGAATGAAGGTGCTGTGAGTGGCGCTCTCGGGTGCTACCCGCGGCTCCTGATTTCTTCCAGGCCTTCTTGCATGTTGTGCCCGCAATGAAGTGTCAGCTTGGAACTGTTACGAACAAGATGAATCCAACTGGTTAATTAAACCACAGCATTTCGCTTCATCACAGCGGTGGCGAGTGGAATGTGACTTCTGCCCAGTGCCCTGAATGTCAACGCTGAGAGATCAGGTCAAGCGCGGGTAAACGGCGGGAGTAACTATGACTCTCTTAAGGTAGCCAAATGCCTCGTCTTCTAATTAAAGACGCGCATGAATGGACCAATTGCTGTTCTCCAGTCAGCAAGCGCGTCCGTTACATTTGTCAGGCGTCCTGCGGCGCGTCGGTCTGTGTCTCCGCGGTACCACCTCAGTAGGATCCGCTGCAGATCCTCCTTTGCTTCTTCATCAATCATACTTGCGGTACCACGGACTCAAAGCGAACGCTGCTTCGTGTACATCCGGCCGCGCGCACTGCCGTTTAGTCCATCATAGGTAGACCTCATGCGCATGATGGCAGGTTTGATAGGCTGCCAGGAGTAAACTCGCCCCAAAAGGTGAGACTTCATTAACCACTTGGCCATCCCCTTCCCTTCGGCCGCGAAGGTGGTTTGATACGCGTATCAGATGCAGTTTTCGAAATCGCGATACGTGATACGTACCACGCATGATACCCCAAGGATACTTTTGGAATGGGTTCTTCGGGGGATTTCACGCAACGAGGCCTTAGACGAAACTCAAAAGAGAACCGCTAAGAACTTCGTTTTGATTCTTCCTTCTCGGGTTAGGAGACCAACAAAAAGAGTCGAGAGAATCGATCCCTTGTTATTCCATGCTACTTATCATTCACGGCGAACGCCTGCTTTGGACACGCTGGTTTGTTCACAGCAACATCGGTGGTCGACCCGTATGCGTATGGTGGACGCGTAAGCGCTTTCATCCCGATGAAGAGATTACTTGCAAGGCACCATTATCACCGCTCATAGAGCACAGGTCTTGACGGCGTCTTCTGGCCTCTCGCACTAGGGTTCGGGGGCTTTTGCTGACCCCTGCCTCCGGCCCGGCTCATGCATCTCCATTGAAAACAAATGGTGAAACCAAAGCGGATACTTACAAACAAACGAAGGGGAAGAACACCGACCACGAGGCTACGACTAAGTCGCGCAAGTGTTTCCCCCGAAGAACAGACACCCCTGGACGTAGATTCGTCAAGCCTCACGGATTCCCTCGGAAAATCCGAGGGTTACGCTCTGCGGGCCTTACGTTCAGCATGCTGAACGTACTGTTTTCAGCACGTTAATTTTCTTAGTTTATTTTTGTACACATGCTGAATCAGTACGTGTACACGCTCTTTTAAGGGGGGCGACTTTGTTTTCTTTTTCCCCCGACGACAGCAACTGCCAGATCAGCCTACCCGAAGGCAGTTGATTTCTTTAGGCAGGTTTACTCTACCGGCGGAGGTTGTTTGGGTTGGCGTTTTTTTTCTTTTCGTTCGGTACGTTGACAACCAGTGTATTAGCTTGGACCTGCGAGGGGCTTGCAGATTTGGACCGCAGTGTATTCAGCTTTACGCGGTCAGCCAGACCCGTGCCCTCTGTGACACGGGCCTGGTAGCTTTTTGGAGTCTATAAATTCGTCCAACCTCTATTCGGCGTCGCCTTCTTGGCAACCAGTCATTGTTTGGCCAGCAGACCACTCCTCTTCATTGGGACTGGTATCTTCCCGGCCTACAAGCCTCGTAAAAGGATGTTTTATTATTTTATTTGAGACCTGCTTTGTAGGAAATACTTGAGGAAGCTGCCAGCTGCAAAAAGATCAAAGGGGGTAAATGTGCTGTAGCCCACACAAAACACAGGTGAACCTGGGTTCAGTGGCGGGCGTAAGCGTTCAACCAAAAAGACCCCCTTTGTAGTTGTATTGTATCTCCCCCTCAAGCCTCCTTCGAAGTAAGCACAAGGCAGCCCCTCGAGTATTTCTTTCCCGCCTCGGCGGTTTGCAGATTTGGATCTTGGTTCAAATCTGTAACAGGAAGCTAATCCTGATCGTTGGTCAACGGTTTGGATTGTTTGAGAAGACAGGCTCTTCTGGGGTGACCCACGACGGTGACAATAGAAGTGCGAGTGAAGCAGGTGTTCGCGATAAGGAAAGTTGAACGAAGATATGGCTGGTAACCCCTCCATCTTCGTTTCTTGTTTGTGCTCCGCGACTTCCCACTCGCGTCTCACCCTGCTTTCTCTACGTCAGGAACTCTGATCGACCACCAAAGCCGGTTGATCGTTTCCACTTGCTTTCTTCAGTTTATTATCGTGGTCAACTCTACGTACTTGAGGGGCGTGATTGAGCTCCTCAGGTTGGAATCACTAAGCTGCACATTGTAAGCGGTTCGTCCGTTCGAGAGTCTCCGGCTTAGGACTGCTCGTCTGCGATGGGAAAGCTCGGGCGATACACAGAGCCTTTCGTGTTAGATATGCATCTGGTACGCTCTGAAATGAGAAATCCGGGTAGACAGAGATGCGTCCATTGGCTGAGGGGTGCTCCTCTTCCGCCGCGGATCGAGTTTTGTCCCGGGGCTATTCTTGTTCGCTGAACGCAGAAGGATTGTCCTGTGTCCTAACGGTCTAAGAAGCCCCCTGGTTCAAACCATATCAGGACTAACCGAACTCCCTGGCTTTGGATGGTTGCCTATGCGTATCTGGGTATTCCCAACGCAGATCTCTGTCACTAGTTCCCCGGAAACTTTCTCTGTACGTGGCCGTCGTTTTTTCTTTTTCAGGTGGATCACCTCCAAAATAAGCTGTCTACGTTAGGGAGCAACCCGCAGGTTTGGATGTACTAAATAAAGAGAAAGAGAGAGAGAGGGCACAGCCGGCATATTTTTTAGAGTTAAAGTTCGCTTGAAATTCCGGGGTTTTAGGGTCTCCGTGTGACCGTTCATGAATGGGTTCTCTTAGAGCAAGAAAGGGTTATATGGTTATGGGTTGTATATTTGGTGCACGCTTTCGTATGGGTTATGGCTAGCCATGTCCGGGACTGTTTGTGACCAACACCAAGTTTTTGTTTGTGCATACGTGCGTACGTGTATAAACCCTGTTTTGAGTGATTTAACACAGCACGCTGCCATTCGACACTTTTTGATGTAGACAAGCAAGCTTGTTACCATAAGAAACATGCCAAAGGATGTGGGTGTATTAGCGGGTTACCAGGGTAGTCACGCCCTAGCTCCAGGGTATCTACCCACCTCACATGTTCGCATCGTCATCGCTACTACGCTGACTTCCTGTTCTTCTGTAGGGAGAACGCGATCGGTGGTTGCAATTATTCTCCTTGAATGAGGAATGCCTAGTAGGCGCAAGTCATCAGCTTGCACTGATTACGCCCATGTCGTTTGTACGCGAGGAACGAGCACACAGTGCGGTGGGGATCAAAGAAATCTCGAAGTGGTTTTTTTTAGGGATTCCGGCTCCCAGAAGAATGACTTATCTTCGCTGGGATCTTATCTACACTTCCTCTGTCGCGTCGGCTGAAACGAAGACGAACGACATGCCGGTTGATCGACATTCCTCATACGTGCGTTTGACATCCGGTATCACTCTGTTTGTTGGCAACAACTGCCCTGGAACTGAACAGCAACGGGGCACGCAACACTTGGGGAGGCGGGAATTTCTTTTGTGCACTTTCGTGCTTTCGCAGTTTTGCATTCTGGTCGCCATCGTCTTTCTTCTCTTTAGTCGGGCGTTTTGTGCTGCGAATGGTCCTGGTCTCAGTGCCCTCTACAGAAGTATGTAGTATGGTAGTATGTGTCGTCCTAATCCGGGAACAGCTCCAGAAGACGATAAGTAAAAACGACAATCGCCTTCGCGCGTTTGCCACGGTTCCATCGATACCGATGGAATGGCGTGCTGCGGGCAAGACTTGCCTCCCTCACACACATAATGGCAAGCTTGCTTGAGCGCCGAAGGCGCGTGGCGAATCGTACACACACACACACACACACACACACACACACACACACACACACACACACACACACACACACACACACACACACACACACACACACATACTAGCAAGCTTGCTTGAGCGCCGAAGGCGCGTCTAGTGGGATCCACTACGTTCTGTGGATAGGCAATGCATCCCCAGTTTTTCACATACACTCGTTACGAGGTTGGAAGGGAGGGATCACAATCCAACACACGTCGCAAGCTGGGTGTTGGCCCCCTTGGTTGGGTTCCCCTCCCTCTCTCTTCTTGTGCCATTTTCGGCCCTTTCTAGCTTGCCTGTTTCCGTTTCCTTTTGTTGCCCTGCATCCCGCAGTTGCTGCGAGGACGTGCACCCGCTGGAGAACGCCAGCGCGAAGCAACCGGCCAGTGTCGTGGCCAGTGGAGCTGAGACCTCCAGAGACGTCGACAAGTCCATAGAACGGAGTAAGGACCCAACACACACACACACACATTACACACACACACACACACACACACACACACACACACACACCACACACACACACACACACACACACACACACACACACACACACACACACACACACACACACACACACACACACACACACACACACACCGAGATTCGACACGCCGACGACCATACTTACGTCGCTTGGAGGGACCATTGTGCGGGGAGTATCGTGCAGAGCGCAGATCACGAGAGCGGCCGAGGACGTTATCCTGGGTGTCAGGGAGCATGTACAAAGCGATCACTTTTCTGCAGAGGAGACACCGCTGTTCCCGCAGCACCTGGCATGGGCCGCTACTTTTCAGCCGGAGGAAACATACCCCGAAAGATGGTCGCAACCGCCAAAGCCAAACGCGCACACAGCGCACGACGAAGGAGGAAATATTTGGCAGCAAGTGTCAGACTAGCCCACCTTCTTGGCAGGTTCTATGTTGACCAATCGATAACTAATAGAAGAATCTTCATTTTCAAATTGTACTAGCTGTTAACTCGTTTGGGTGTGGGAAAATGAAGAACTCCTTTTTTGTTTGAAAATTTTCGATCCCCGAAACCTTTCGTTGGTTGGTTGGCCGGCATCTATCCCGCTAAAAAACCCTACCGAATAGACGTTCACCCCAGGTTTTCCTCCTCTAATCCGTAAAGCAACGTTGAGCCACGTACCTCAAATGCAGCTCTTCCTATCAGCTCTTCATCAACAAGCGTGCGCTTCGTAGGAAATACTCGGGGAGGCCGCCAGTCGCAAGTTACGATCACTACACCTTATTTGTCTTCTACCCCCTTTCTCTGGGATGTCGGGACTGTTTACATCTTGCCCCGTGTCAGTGGCGGGCTTTTGCGCGGACTTTGGGGGATTCGAGGGTGTTTTGCTCTTCGTATTGTCTGATGAGCCCTGTAGTAAGAACGCGACTCTGTAACTGATATCACTCGCGCAGGGAATATAGTTGAGTGACTGCCTTAACCCGGGGAAAGCCCTCGTAGTGAGCAGCGCCAGGCGTGCAGGTAGGTGTTCGGCTAATTTCGGTCTGGGCTTGCGCTTTGCCGTCCTTCCTAAATTTCCTGCCAAAATTTCGAAGCACCCCATAAAGAAGGGGGGCGGGGAGGGGGAAAGACAACGAGGTATAGTGATAGCCCGGAGATGTACGGACGGAGAAAATGCGCCGCAATCTGCACAAAAAAACAAGGGAATGCTGGGTTTAGCGCCGAGTGTGAAACGTTCAACAAGAATGATGGTGCGTTTGACAGGTCTGCGCTGCCAGTAACTGCCAGTAACCGTCAGTAACCGTCAGGTAGACTGCCGTGGCACAAAACCCGAAACCAAACGCACCAAGAACAGGTATTTATTGGCAGAAATGATCACTTGTTGTCCTGCGGGAAGGGGGTTTTGCCCGAGGCGAGTTCCAAGGCGCAGCCGGGGGCGAGACCTCCTTCTCAAGTCCCTCCGGACAAGAGCGTTGAAGTATGGCTAAAGATAAAGTGGTGTCACCTGAGGGGGTAATCTCAGGGCCGCCCACGTGATAAGCCGTTAAGCATTGAGTTCTTTTAAGTACATGAACCACATGGATTAGCATGCACTGTACCGTTAAGCAGTGTGAACTTGAAATGCAGGTACCACAGGGGTAAGCTTGCATTTGTCATAGGCTAGGGTTATTTGAATACGTCGTCCGAGGACGATCTCAAAGCGGACGAGGACGGTGATAATAGGCTGGTGATATCCAGCTCCATTCTTCGTTTGTTGCGCTTTCGCGCCGGCTGTCCTGCCGAAGCAGTCGCTCGAAGGGGCGATCCTGACATGGATGAGGATGAAGTCGAGGTGGCAGGGCTGGTGATATCCAGCTCCATTCTCGAAATGTTGCGCTTTCGCGCCGCGTGCTTTTTTCCGGGTTTTCCCGCCGGGTCATTCGGTGGTGTCGGGAGTCGGGCTCTTTTCTGCCCCTTTCTTGGTGGTGTCGCTCGGGCCGGCTCGGTCGGAGCGTGCTTTTTCGCCATCTTGGCCGCCTTTGGGGACGCTTGACGCGTCCTCTTCATGCGCGGTGGTGTCGTCGGCTTCTGTCGGCCCTTCTTCCGCGGCGTTGTTGGCTTCGGCTTAGCGGGGGCTGGCTTCGGGGGCGCTGGCACGTGGTGGCCCTTTTTGCAGCAGGCTGACGGCCGCCGTTCCGCTAGCGTCGGTAAGCCGCGGCAGTCGTCACACGGACCGCGGGCGTGTTCGCGGCAGTCATGGTGGCCGGCCTTGCAGCACGCTGTTGGCGTGTTGCACTCCACGCATCTCGTCATGCGGTGCCGGTCGCAGACGGCCGGAGGTAAGCCGTCGTTGTCGGCGTGGTGGTGTCGGCAACATGCCTCCACCGTAGGGCCGTGGTGGTGTCCGAGTGCGCGACAGACTGCGCACTTCCCTTTGTGATGGGTAGCGCACTTGGGGGCATTCTTCGTCGCCCTCCGTTAAGCAGTGTGAACTTGAAATGCAGGTACCACAGGGGTGAGCTTGCATTTGTCATAGGCTAGGGTTATTTGAATACGTCGTCCGAGGACGATCTCAAAGCCGACGAGGACGGTGATACTAGGCTGGTGATATCCAGCTCCATTCTTCGTTTGTTGCGCTTTCGCGCCGGCTGTCCTGCCGAAGCAGTCGCTCGAGGGGGCGATCCTGACATGGATGAGGATGAAGTCGAGGTGGCAGGGCTGGTGATATCCAGCTCCATTCTCGAAATGTTGCGCTTTCGCGCCGCGTGCTTTTTTCCGGGTTTTCCCGCCGGGTCATTCGGTGGTGTCGGGAGTCGGGCTCTTTTCTGCCCCTTTCTTGGTGGTGTCGCTCGGGCCGGCTCGGTCGGAGCGTGCTTTTTCGCCATCTTGGCCGCCTTTGGGGACGCTTGACGCGTCCTCTTCATGCGCGGTGGTGTCGTCGGCTTCTGTCGGCCCTTCTTCCGCGGCGTTGTTGGCTTCGGCTTAGCGGGGGCTGGCTTCGGGGGCGCTGGCACGTGGTGGCCCTTTTTGCAGCAGGCTGACGGCCGCCGTTCCGCTAGCGTCGGTAAGCCGCGGCAGTCGTCACACGGACCGCGGGCGTGTTCGCGGCAGTCATGGTGGCCGGCCTTGCAGCACGCTGTTGGCGTGTTGCACTCCACGCATCTCGTCATGCGGTGCCGGTCGCAGACGGCCGGAGGTAAGCCGTCGTTGTCGGCGTGGTGGTGTCGGCAACATGCCTCCACCGTAGGGCCGTGGTGGTGTCCGAGTGCGCGACAGACTGCGCACTTCCCTTTGTGATGGGTAGCGCACTTGGGGGCATTCTTCGTCGCCTCCGGCACTGCGTGTGGGAGGTGCAGGGGATCCGGGTTGGCCAGTGGCGCTCTGGGGATTACCCATCGCCGCGCTCTGTCCGTCCGCTCGGGCGGGTACGCCGGCGCTGTGCCGTAGCCGGTTTTCACCTGCTGCATGATGGTCGGCCCGGTTTCGGGCATGCGGTGGCGGGGCCGGGGCTGGAAGCCGGGTACGCTGCTCAGGCCTATGAACGACAAGGCTGTCGTTTTCGACTTGAAGTCGCCAGGGAGGCACTTGCCGAGTTGTTGTTGCACGGCCAGCTTGTTGATTGCGCTCAACATGCAGCGCATCCCGTTGGCCTTCTCCCGATGCGTCTTGGCCGCCTTGCTAGGTGCCTTGATGTCGAGGCCCGAGAACAGCTCGAAGTCGATAGCTGCCTCTACCGCTGCCATGTCGCCATCCGATGACCATTCGAGGCCCGAGAGCCAGTCGATCGCTGCCAGGAATGTCCTTTCGTCCCAGTAGCGTAGCCACGCCCAGGCCGGGGCGATGCGCCGGAACGGGAACTCGCGTTTCGCCGTTGGCATCTGCGCGCAGCGCTCCCAGGGGGTCGCCGCCTTACGTTCTAGCCATCTAACGCTGATCCGGCGCGCCCGCTCCGCCAGGATCTCTGCCATCAGCGCTTGTACCGGCCCGGCAAATTCCCGTGTCGCCGGCGTCACGATTCCGTGCTCCCGCAGGCAGCTCGGCCAGAGCCTCCTGTCGGACTGTGCGATCCCCGCGTACTCGGGCTTCGTGCGTATGTTCTCGAAGGCCGTGCAATCCCAGTAGACGTGGTGCTCGTCTTCCAATGCTCCCGAGCCACACAACGTACAGGCGGGGCTTCCGCCTTGGCGAAATCTCGACGTGTATTCGGCGGTGTTCACGCCACCTGCGAGGGCAACCCTGATCAGCAGCGCGTTCTGGGGCGGACAGTGGCGCGTTGTCCATAGAGCGTTGGTGGACTCGATCGCGATGTTGGTGATGCCGGAGAAGCTTGGCCGTCGTGTTTCCAACCGCTTCCACAGTCGGTTCCGCAGGTTGTCGCGGATGATGTGATTTCGCGAGGAGGCGGACATTGCCAGGGGTCGGAGTGCAGCTCCGTCCAGGTTGACGGACGACGGCGGGCCGCCGTTCCACGTGTGGCCGCAGGGTTGCAGGCCGTGCCTTACCGCGGTTCCCACCGGGCCAAGGGCTGCGGTCACTCGTTCGCCGTATAGGCGCCGGACTTCCGTCATCAGCGGCATCAGGTGCGGCAGTCTCCCACAGGCGCTGTAGAAATCCGCGGTTATTCGGTACGCCGTCGCCGTCGCAGGGTGCGTCAAGTGGGCTTTTTCGAGGACTCCCAAGACTACTTCCGAGGAGCGCTTCGGATTCTTCGGCCCCCAGATCGCTAACGTTAACGCTGTCGCCAGCTTCTCCACGGCTTCAGTCGTAGGGGGCGCGAACGATATTCTCGCGAGAGCGGCGGGCAGGATGGCTGATTGAACGATGAGGGTTTTCTGCTGCCTCGGAATTGGGACGTGCCGTAGGTTCCGAGCTGTGGTTGCTGCTGCTTCAAACCGGGAAGAGTCAAAGTGGTCGCGGCCGCTGCGTGAGGTGCTCACCTTAGCCCCCAGGCACTTCAGCGATTCCTTCTGTGCGAACTGCTCGCCCGTGCTGCTGCGGAAGATCTTCGTCCTACGGCCCAGCCCCGTCGCGAACGTTACCGTCTTCTCCATGTTCAGCGACATGCCGGTCAGCGCGCAGAACTCATCGACTAAGTCCGCGCCCCGTTGCAGATCTGCCTCGGAGTGCTTCGCCAACAAATTCGCATCGTCTGCGTACGACTGCGTCGACACGCCTGGTGCCTCGACTTTTACCGCCTTCATCAACACTGACAGCAGCGCGTTGATCAGGATGACCGAGATAGGGCACCCTTGCAGAATGCCGTTCGTCACCTGAAACTCCTTTCCGACCCCGAGGGGGAGCTTGAACCGCCTGACGAGGGTGTCGTAGATGGACTTCAGCGGTTTCAGAATCCGGGAGTGGAGCCCGAGGTCCTGCATGAGGCGGAGTGCGATTTCCCGCGGGACGCGGTCAAAGCACTTCGAGAAATCCAGAGATAGCCCGCACAGTGGCTCGCCGCTCAGCAAGGCGCGTTCGATCTCGAGCGTCATTGTAAACAACGGGTCCTCTCCCCGGTGGCCAGGTCGGAAACCGTGTTGACCCTCCTCGACCCAACTCTCCTGCCACACCGCAACATCCTTCAGACGCCGGCAGGCCCAGAGGCGGTACACGCAGGATGTCACCGTTATCGGTCGCATGTTGAGCGGTTGCCCGTCGTCGCCCTTCGGAATCATACTCACGAGAGCTGTTCGCATTGCCTGCGGCCAGATCCCCGTTCTCTCGACCAGGTTCAACAGCGTGGCCAGGGATTCAAGGTACAGGTCGGGGAGTGCCTTCAGCTCAGCCATCCTCCAGCCGTCGATCCCGCAAGCACCCTTGACGCCTTTCTTCGTTAGCAGCGCGCGTAGCTCTGTCCCCGTGATCTCGCCTACTTCCTGAGGGTGTCCATCGATGTAGCGCTGGTACCGGCCAGCAAAAGGTGTGTAGGGCGGCTCGGGACCGTCCTTGTAGGCGCGGAAGACCGGATCCCATGCGTCCTGAAGCACTGCGTCCATTTCCTCTGCGTTTGCCGTGGTCCGCTCACCTTCCAGCGTGGTCGCTTCCTGCCTGTGTTGCCGTCGGCACCACGCTACGACACTCCGCCTGTTTTCGTCCGCTCGCTTTGTCGCTCCGGTGAAGTATTTTGCACGTCGAGCCTCCATGCTGGCCTTTCCGATCGCTCCGTTCCTCTCCCGGACTGCCTGCAACAGACTGCTGCACTCCTGGAGACTGGGCAATTCGTCCCATGCCGTCATCGGCTTTCCGCGTAGTGCTGCGCACTCACTCGCGAGCTTCCTACAGTTCTTCCAGCAGTTCTGCATCTGACTCGGCGTCGACTGTGGTCCCCCTCGGTTCGTAAGGTGCCGGTGTAGCTGCTCTAGGCGATGGATGGTGTTGCGCAGTCGGAGTTGAACACCCGAGGCTGCTCCTGTGCCGTCACTGGAACTTCTCGCTGTCGCCCTCGCACGCGTTGGTGCCAGCAGACGACCTCGTCCTGTGAAACGCCGACGTTCTGACGTCTGAACTTGGCACAAGTCCAGCAGGTGCCTTTCCGCCGTTGCAGACCATTCTCGCCACGCCTCGTCGACGTCGCTGTTCCCCACTGCCTGGGCAAACCTCGACTGCTCTAGGAGTTGACGTGCCCGCGCTGAGTCTTCTTCCACCGTGGCCAATTGCTGTTGGAGCGGTCTGACCTGAATCGGCCGCGGCAACCGGTACCGCCAAACCGTCTGGTCGAACGCCTCGAGATCGAAAGTGGCAGTCACGAGTCGGTGTCCAGGTACGTCCACGATCGTCGTAGTGCAGCTCGAGAACGCTTGCGCCGCGACCCGATTCATCATCAGGCGGTCGATGCGCGTGCCCGGGGTGCTACAGGTGGCGAAGGTGGCGTCGGGGGCCTGCCCTGTGCTGACTTCTTGTAGTCGCGCTGCGTCGGACCACCCGTTCCGCAGAGCCTTCCGGAGTGTCGGGGGCGACTATGATTGGAACGTCGCCGAGGCTGTCCGCTGCGGCGAAGAGGACCCTCTCCAACAATGCTTCCCTGTCGTCGACTACCGACCTGTCGTTTCCTGACGGGCAGTACAGGTTGATCACGTGCACGAACGTGCTGCCCGTTCCCGTGGCGACCGCCGTGTGCAGAAAGCGGGCATCAGTGTACGCACTGCCAATCATCTGGTGCAGCGCCGTGGGAGAGAACGCCGGCACGGGCTTCTGGACCAAGGTGCAAACTCCCCCGTTCCTCGCGCTCGTCTCGGACCTGACTCCGGACGATCGACAGCTCCTCCCCATCGGTTCACTCCCCCAGTGACACTTCCAGTCTTCGAGATGCATCTCCGCTTCCGGCCTTCTCGTCTCTAGGAGTGTCACCTCCTGACAGCAGAGGACGTCGGTACACACCCCTTTCACTGCCGGGATGTACCGCAAGAGCGAGGACACGTTGAGTGTGGCGACGCTCCAGCATCGGGGGCCGGGATTCTCTTCGATGTCCCCTCCTAGCAGCAGGTGCTTTCGGCGTGCCTCCGCAACTGATAACTTCGTCCGTCTGACCTGCTCCGGCGGGCTTCGACAGAAGAGCGTGGGTCGGCGGTGGCATCGTCCTCCGGATCGTCTGTGTCGGCTCGTCGTGCGCGTTGTCGGTCGGGAGAACTGGCGGACCTGCCGAGTACGGCAATAGGCCCAGGGCATCGATTGTCGTGGTCGTACGAGGCTCGCCGACAGGACGCGTTCGGGTTGATGGGAGGAGGCCTCTGCCGGTGCCGCCTTCGTCGTCTCACCGTAGTGGCGTCGTAGTCAGACCGCCTCGTCCTGCGTCGCCTTCTTCCTCGCCGCGAAGCAAGGGGCGCAGATCTTCGACTCGCATGCGCACGCCCTCATCATCGTTCCCTTCTGGCGGGTGGTGTCGCATACCGAGCATACAGTTTCGCTCTTGTTGCGCGCTGCTTCCTGCCATTCGTGGCAGTGCTCTTCTTTTACCGCTTCGTCGGCCTGTGGTTCTCCAGGTACGCAGATCTTCGACTCGCATGCGCACGCCCTCATCATCGTTCCCTTCTGGCGGGTGGTGTCGCATACCGAGCATACAGTTTCGCTCTTGTTGCGCGCTGCTTCCTGCCATTCGTGGCAGTGCTCTTCTTTTACCGCTTCGTCGGCCTGTGGTTCTCCAGGTACGGTTACTCTGGGGACCTTCCCGTGCCAGATTTTGGCTTCCGCCCTTCTCTCGTCACCGTGGGCGAGCTCGCGGATGTGCAGTGGGTCCCGTCCGGCGCGCCTGAGCACCTCCGCTGGGGGCGGGCTTTGCGCCGTCACGACCATCCGCGTCCTCCCTTTCTTCGAGAACGTCTTCCGCGTCCTGCCGACCCAGCCCGCGCGCACGAGCGCCTGCACGATGTCTTCGGCGTGCTCGTTCCGGCCGCCCGTGACAAAGTACGCAACTCCTTCGTCCGGCAGCTCCGGAGCGAGCAGCATGCCTGCCGCCTCTCGCAACGCCTCGAGCTGCTCCCCTTCCGCGCTGTAACGTACACCCAATCGTGCTCTCGCCGGCACCAGACCGTGTGTCCCCGGTAAGGCTGTAAGAGCCAGGGCCTCTTCCAAGGTCGCGTCCTCTGCAAGCCATTGAACTTTGTGGGACTCCCCACCTTCTACGAACCTCGGAGCCGACCAGAACAGCCCTTCGTGTCCGCTTGCCCCGAGGAGGCTGGCTGCGTGTGCTTGCGGCACCCGGACCATGCACGTGCTACGATCGGACATCCTAGCGTGGCGCCAACGGTGTCGCCTCTCGATGGTGACGGCTGCCCCCTTTGCCGATCTCGCGCACAGCGTGTCGGTGGCCCCGGCCCCCTTCGTCTCACTCCGCAGAATCTCGACCTTCTCGTCTGTCAGTTCGCGATGGAGTGCCGTGAACACGAGCACGCGTGTTGCCGAGGCGTCCCCATCCAGCGTCACCTGTCCTCCAGATGGCTTCGCCGTTTTGGCTCCGCGCAGTGTCACGTGCGCGTACTCCACTGACCCGTCTTCCCGGAACACTAGCTCGCGCGTCGAGTCTTCGGCTATGGATCGCGGGGTGACGATCACCAAACGTACCCCTTCCGTCTCCAGTTGCGTCAGCTCGTCGGCGTACTGGAGCACGCGCCTCCCTTCGCCCATCGTTGCTTCGATTACGCCTTCTGGCTTCGCCTTCTTCTCGGATTCGTCGAGGAGCAGCTTCGCATCGATCAGCGGTAGCTCCCAATCCTTCGCTCTGAGAGCAGGTTTTCCTCTGCTAACGGGCTTCTTCTCGCCATCGGGCTTCTTACCACAATCTGCAGTCGTCGTTCGCCGCGCTTCCTTCCCGGCGGTCGCGACCTTCAGCCAGCCGCTCTTCATCTCCTGCTTCGGCTTCGCCTCTGCGCTCTTCGGGCCTCCTTTCGGCGGCACCGTCGTCCACGCGCCTTCTCGCCGCACTGCCGGTGCGTCCGCCTTCCAGTTGGCCTGCGTCTTTCGCGGTTCGGCCTTCACTTCCGCTTTCGCTTCCTTCTTCGGCGCCTTCTCTGCCCTTACCGTGGGATGTTTTCGTCCCATCCTTTCTGACAGGATCAGTAGGATCTTGACGATCCCGAACACAGTGCAGTACTGCGCTTCGTCTTCGGCTGTCTCCGCGAGGAGCTGTGCCTTTGCGAGATACTGCTGTATCTCCTCCATTGCGGTCGGGCCCGGTTTTCTGACGTGTTTTCTCTCCGTCTGGTTCTCTTCTCCTCTTGTCGTTTCTTTCTGTACTCTCTTGGTGTGCTTCCTTTGCCGTTAAGCAGCGGCTGACGGCTTATCCCGTGACACCTTTTATATGTACGTTATTGAAAGAGTAGCGTTGGCACTCTTACAGGTTCGTTCCCTCGTAGCTCGCCGGGAACGGGCACTCCAGTGAAACTGGGTATGTTACCGCGCGCACGCCAGCGAATTTGGTCCGGTGTTGCGTTGTCTGATGGCCCAACCTGTCCACTTTCCGGTCAGAAGAAGAGAAGAAGAAGTGTGAAAACGGGTTGGAAGAAAAAGGCCGCTCCTGGTCCAGGAACGTGACGGTCAACCACAGCTTGCAAAGCTTGAGTCGGAGGCAGCACAGTGCCACAACCCGCCCTGTGGCTGACCGTCTCGACGAGCTTGTGTTCAGTGTGTTCAGCGCGAGCGCCAAGCCCCAAGGTGCGCCAAGCCTTGATGCTTTAGTTTGGGAAATCGGTACCGTAGGCCCGTGGCTCTGCAGTACCGCCGAACACGTGAAGCTTGGCTCCCGTGTAGCAGGCTTTCCCTGGTACCTTGTTCTCTTCTCTGGCTTTCCGGTCAAAGATCTTTTTCGAGTGAATGAGAGAGGTTTTCTACCACACCACCCTACTTTTCTGCACTCGAGTTGCACTGGCACCAAGTAGAGCGGAGGACAAAAACCGAAGAAAGAGATGTCCTTGCATCTGCAATAAATTTGGGTAAATCATATTAAAAAGCGTGGATTTTCAATCCCGACCCCACGTATTTGACCGGTAGGTTCGGTAATAAAGACGGTTTGTAGTTGCATTGTTTCAAAAAGAAGAAGAAGGAAAATAAGAAGCTCGCGCGACAGGAAGGTCTATCAGCGTGCGAAGCTTGGGTGTGGGGTTCGTACAGTTCCACAGTCGGGACCCCAGCTATAAGGAGTGCGCAGGATTCGGCTCGCAGGATACTTCGAGATTTGCTGTCGGGGCGTTACACCGAGAGACCAGCTCGGATACGGTAACATAGGCCGTCAGAAAGTGCAACACAGTATCGAGGACCGTGTTGAACTCCAGGGTGAGACTGTTGAACGACGCAAACGTGCACTCCCTCCCGAGAGTCATCACGTGTTCGGGAAGCCCTGAGTTGTTGCTGAATACGGCTGTGTCCACAGTTACGTTGCTGGTGCCGCCTACCGCCGCGATCGAGGAACCACTTGTTTGCAGCTCGCGCACTACCCATTCTCCGATCGCCACATTTGAGTTGGTGAACTCCAAATTGATAGCTTTCGAAGTGCTGTTCCGAATTTCGAATTTTTGCACGTTGAACTCGCTATCTTCGATCAGCACGTTCCATGAGCCTGAATCACAGCCGGAAACACTCAAGTCATCGGCGGTGAAATTTACGTTAGATTGAAGGACGAGGCATGGGGCACCTGTCTCGTTGGGGTCAGAAATACGGCGAACCGTCAACGAAGTGGCCCGTGCTTGGACATCGTGGGACATGAAGAACATCGACCCAACCCCCGTTTCAACAACCACACGGTCGAGTACGACGGACCGGAACAGCCTCAAGAAAAAAGGCCGCTCCTGGTCCAGGAACGTGACGGTCAACCACCACAGCTTGCGAAGCTTGAGTCGGAGGCAGCACAGTGCCGCAACCCCGTCCGCTCTGCCCTGCGGCTGACCGTCTCGACGAGCTTGCTTTCAGCGCGAGCGCCAAGCCCCAAGGTGCGCCAAGCCTTGATGCTTTAGTCTGGGAAATCGGTAGCCACTTGACCCGTAGCCCCGTGGCTCTGCAGTACCGCCGAACACGTGAAGCTTGGCTCCCGTGTAGCAGGCTTTCCCTGGTACCTTTCCCCACCACCACCCACCACCAGGGTTCCCGAAAAAACGCATATTTCTTTTGGATTTTTCCGTGTTCCAAGGTGGACTAGAGGATGTGACACCAGTTTCCTCCCCAGATAATGTACCGTAGGGCCCCCGGAGAACGGTACGGTACATTCAGGTGAAGAAAGAGTTTGCACTTCTCAGTCCGTTTGTTGCGTTAAACATGTTGACCAAGATACTGGCGGCCCACCTGTATCACCCTCGCCCCGCTCCTTCAGGTGCACATTCCTGAAGGCAACAATCCATTCCCAATTCATCCATCACTCAGATGCTGCGTGCTGGTAAATCATTCGTACGAGTAGGATGCGGACACCAGCCAGCTACCATGCCCGACGATGCCACCGCCAGCCCAGCCCCTGACCCAGCCAGCTTCCTGGCACAGCGGCCCAACCCACGCCTCACTGGACCCCCACGACAGTGCTCCCCCCCCTTGACTTTGGATTGGCCTGCGTCCAAGAGCGAAGCCTGAGACGAAAAACGAGGCACACAACACGCGGTGTATACATGCAGGGGGCTAGTCCCTCAAGGTTTCACACCCCACTGTGGGAGCCGTACACTCCCCTTTTTACATTTTTCTACGTTTGCATCCCTTTCCTAGACAACATCTTCCTCGAGGAAGACTTGCTGGCATCAACCATGCATGAGAGGCAGTGCTCTGCCTAAACATTAAACTAAGATTTTCCCCCCTTTGCGGCATGCTCTGCGGCCGGCAGTTTCCACGTCGCTGATGAAAGGGCTGCTAGAAAGAATCGATCGGCCATGATTTGCGTGCGTTCGCCATGGCAAGCAAGCAGGAGAGCGTGAGCAAATGTCTAAGAGCGAGAGAGAAGTTCCGCACACGGCAGTATGCTGCGAGTCGGTTACGAAAGGGTTCTCCCGACGAATGTCCTGCACGGCTCCCTTCGGTTCTTTGTCTGGCAGCAATCGTCGAGCATTTCCTTCCAAGCTGGCGCTTATGGAAAATACTCGAGGGACTGCCTTGTGCTCATTTCGAAGGAGGCTAGAGCGGGAGAAAACAATACAACTACAAAGTGGGTCTTTTTTGTTGAACGCTTACGCCCGCCACTAAACCCAGACTTACCTGTGTTTCGTGTGGGCTACAGCACATTTACCTCCTTTGATCTATCGCAACTGGCAGTCTCCTCAAGCATTTCCTACAAAGCAGGTGCTTATACAAAAAATACAATTCTGACGTATCGACCACAGTGTAACCACTCACCTTTCCAATGCATCCGGAGTTGATCAAACAGTTGACCCACAGTTTATGCCCAGGACGAGGTCGACGTTTTTTAGAGTTAAAGTTCGCTTGAAATTCCGGGTCTCCGTGTGACCGTTCATGAATGGGTTCTCTTAGAGCAAGAAAGAGCTATGTGGTTTCGGGTTGTGTATTTGGTGCACGCTTTCGTTATGGGTTATGGCTAGCGCATGTCCGGGACTGTTTGTGACCTACACCAAGTACTATTCCTTCGTGGGGTGTCCCCCACGTTCTACAAGTTGAGTTTTTAGCGTTTATTGTGGTTTAGAGGTTCGGTGTTTTAGGGTCTCCGGTTGACCATTGAGGCTGTGAGGCGGGTGGTATGAGGGTAGTAGGTATGCTTATACACTTTAACTACGGCTAGCCATGTTTTTCTTAGCTTTTCACTGATATATTCATGTCGAAAAGGGCGGAACCGGGAGTTCGGGCACTGCAACCACAAAAGTGGAGACACGTCGAAAGCTATCACATATTTTGCTGCTGTGGATAGATTTGCTACAAACCCTTTCCACCGAGCCCCAGGTTCCCGCAGTGGAGGCATAGAACGCTTGAGCGCGATTCTACAGCTTCCGCCGGAAGCGTTTCCGTTGTGCTCTGAGTGTCGTAAGAGTGGTGGTTACACGAGGTAAGAGGATCGGTGGGTACCTTGGTTGTTGGACATTGGTAGTTTCAGCCAATATCCACAAACCTTACTTAAAATAGACCCTCCTCAGTATGGTGCCGCAGTTGGCGACTGTCTGTCTTCTTGGTACCGTATGACCGTCTCTTTTCGTGAATTTGTGGTGCTGCTTGCGGTTTGCGTGCCCGTAACTACAATACGGGTGGGGTGCTACAATTAATGTGTAGCAAAGAATTTTTGTTAGACGTTGTCGGCGTGCGCGCGATCGGCTTGACGGCTGATTAAATTTCGAGCCCTTATTGTACCGGCAGACTCGTACAAAATCAGCCGATTTTCAACAGTGCAAGCTTTGGCTATTGCGTATTTCGTGGGCAGTTGTGTGAGGAGAGAGAAGTCCAGCACCGCAGCCATATTATGCGTAGGTGTAGGTTAATATGAATCTTCAAAGACCAGCGTCTTCTACGACAATAAGAAATGTGAAAACGGGTTTTTTGCCTGGAGGCTTTTCGTGTTATTTTGCAGATGCTTTGAGCTATCTTTGTGTCTGTGCTTTCAGTCGTCTTCTTAACCATGGTTAAGTGCGCAAATGGTGTCAGCTGAAGCTGGTAAAGCTTCGGCGCCGCCCACGGTATCTTACTTGGCATTGAGTTATTTTAAGTACATGAACCACATGGATTAGCATGCACTGTTTGCGGATGTTTAGCAGCGGCTGCCAAACAACCCGTGGCACCGCGCAAGGTGGTAAAACGCTCTTTTGTTTTATTTTCGATTGCTTTTGATGGGACATGCAGGCCCGATATGCAAGAATGGAAAAGAGACGAGCCACATGCAGACGGAAAGGGGAGGGAATTCGAGGTTAATGTTTTATCATGCATGGCTAAGACCATGCATCTGTCTCGAAGTAAAGGAGAAGGAGGAGAAAGTGTCATTTTGGCGATTTCGGCAACACAGATTGAAAATTCACGTTCATGCACGGACCTGCAGGACAAGGCCTCGGAGATCTCGACGTCAGCGGCAACCGGTTGGACAAGCCAGCCATGACGTGCCTGGCAAGTCTCTTTCGCACGCGGTCGTCTGGACCCGATGCTCCTTCAGAGACGAGGAATGGTGCGAGCTGCTGCAGGAAGCCATCGACACGCTGCCGTTGTGCCTTCTGCTCGGCAGCCTCAATGCCGGGATTCACACATCGTCCACGTTTTGCAGCTGGACGGAGGACAGAAGCGATGTTAAACGGCATAGGATTTCTTCCCCTGCTTGACGTGCGGCATTTGGAAGGTTGCCGCAGCTAGCCGACACTAACACTGGGGGGAAAGGGTCCTTCTTCTTCTCCATCTCATTTTTCTCGAAGAAGGCTTCGCTCAGACTTCCTCTCGTTTTCGAAAACACTCGACGAAGCTGCTTTGACTCTGAATGGAAGGGAGACAAAATAGGAGTAGAGGGGCTAATGCGATACAAACACGATCTGTTTTGTTCTTCGCTGTGTTGTTACTTCATTCAGTATTTTTCCCCGTGTTGTGTTTGTGTGTCTTGTCGTGTAGGGGTAGACCCGCGTGGCCTCACGTCCTGTTAGGTAGTTTATACCCTTCGACTCTTTGTCTGGCAGCTTTGTCGAGCATTTATTTCCAAGCTGGCGCTTATGCAAAAAAAAAAAAAAAAAAGCAGCAGGCGGCATGGCTACATGAAGTGCTTGGGGGTGCCAGATAGCTATGCCGGCAGTTGCGGGCAATTTGACGGGTGCATGCTGGACATTTCGAGTAAGCCTTCAGTCCCTGCGGCAGTTGCGCGAGCCGAAGCCCGTTTGTCGCTGGAAACGGATAAGCTACGCCCTTATGCTCTACGCGAGATTACTGTTCCCGCTGAGCTTGCCTTTGGACACCTGCGTTAATGTGTAACACATGTGCCGCCCCTGCCAAACTCCCCACCTGACTGGTGTCTCCAAACGAGGATTCGCGTGCCGAAGCCCGTTTGTCGCTGGAAACGGATAAGCTACGGATCCCAAGACCCTAACCCCACAAGGGAGCAGCTGCCGTCTTCCCAGCATTGGATAAGTAAAGCGACAACAAGAGTAGTGGTATTTCATTGTTGCGGCCTCCCACCTATTCTACAACTCTCGTGCCAGTACGGCCTTCGAAGCGGTGATGCGGGCGTTCGAAATCGCCCGCCGTACGGCACACGTGCCCAAAAGATGGCGAACAAAGGATGGGGCGACCAGAGCGCGGCCACTGGGAGAAGGCGGGTGTCCTGACCAGCAGCTTCCGACCCCAGACCCACTACCCACGGGGGGGGTGGCAACGCAGCGGCGAGAAGTCGAAGGCACGGGCAAGACACGACCGGGCGACGCACCGCCGCTGCAGGGTCTAGCTGCAGGGTCTAGCTGCAGGGTCTAGCTGCAGGGTCTAGCTGCAGGGTCTAGCTGCAGGGTCTAGCTGCAGGGTCTAGCTGCAGGGTCTAGCTGCAGGGTCTAGCTGCAGGGTCTAGCTGCAGGGTCTAGCTGCAGGGTCTAGCTGCAGGGTCTAGCTGCAGGGTCTAGCTGCAGGGTCTAGCTGCAGGGTCTAGCTGCAGGGTCTAGCTGCAGGGTCTAGCTGCAGGGTCTAGCTGCAGGGTCTAGCTGCAGGGTCTAGCTGCAGGGTCTAGCTGCAGGGTCTAGCTGCAGGGTCTAGCTGCAGGGTCTAGCTGCAGGGTCTAGCTGCAGGGTCTAGCTGCAGGGTCTAGCTGCAGGGTCTAGCTGCAGGGTCTAGCTGCAGGGTCTAGCTGCAGGGTCTAGCTGCAGGGTCTAGCTGCAGGGTCTAGCTGCAGGGTCTAGCTGCAGGGTCTAGCTGCAGGGTCTAGCTGCAGGGTCTAGCTGCAGGGTCTAGCTGCAGGGTCTAGCTGCAGGGTCTAGCTGCAGGGTCTAGCTGCAGGGTCTAGCTGCAGGGTCTAGCTGCAGGGTCTAGCTGCAGGGTCTAGCTGCAGGGTCTAGCTGCAGGGTCTAGCTGCAGGGTCTAGCTGCAGGGTCTAGCTGCAGGGTCTAGCTGCAGGGTCTAGCTGCAGGGTCTAGCTGCAGGGTCTAGCTGCAGGGTCTAGCTGCAGGGTCTAGCTGCAGGGTCTAGCTGCAGGGTCTAGCTGCAGGGTCTAGCTGCAGGGTCTAGCTGCAGGGTCTAGCTGCAGGGTCTAGCTGCAGGGTCTAGCTGCAGGGTCTAGCTGCAGGGTCTAGCTGCAGGGTCTAGCTGCAGGGTCTAGCTGCAGGGTCTAGCTGCAGGGTCTAGCTGCAGGGTCTAGCTGCAGGGTCTAGCTGCAGGGTCTAGCTGCAGGGTCTAGCTGCAGGGTCTAGCTGCAGGGTCTAGCTGCAGGGTCTAGCTGCAGGGTCTAGCTGCAGGGTCTAGCTGCAGGGTCTAGCTGCAGGGTCTAGCTGCAGGGTCTAGCTGCAGGGTCTAGCTGCAGGGTCTAGCTGCAGGGTCTAGCTGCAGGGTCTAGCTGCAGGGTCTAGCTGCAGGGTCTAGCTGCAGGGTCTAGCTGCAGGGTCTAGCTGCAGGGTCTAGCTGCAGGGTCTAGCTGCAGGGTCTAGCTGCAGGGTCTAGCTGCAGGGTCTAGCTGCAGGGTCTAGCTGCAGGGTCTAGCTGCAGGGTCTAGCTGCAGGGTCTAGCTGCAGGGTCTAGCTGCAGGGTCTAGCTGCAGGGTCTAGCTGCAGGGTCTAGCTGCAGGGTCTAGCTGCAGGGTCTAGCTGCAGGGTCTAGCTGCAGGGTCTAGCTGCAGGGTCTAGCTGCAGGGTCTAGCTGCAGGGTCTAGCTGCAGGGTCTAGCTGCAGGGTCTAGCTGCAGGGTCTAGCTGCAGGGTCTAGCTGCAGGGTCTAGCTGCAGGGTCTAGCTGCAGGGTCTAGCTGCAGGGTCTAGCTGCAGGGTCTAGCTGCAGGGTCTAGCTGCAGGGTCTAGCTGCAGGGTCTAGCTGCAGGGTCTAGCTGCAGGGTCTAGCTGCAGGGTCTAGCTGCAGGGTCTAGCTGCAGGGTCTAGCTGCAGGGTCTAGCTGCAGGGTCTAGCTGCAGGGTCTAGCTGCAGGGTCTAGCTGCAGGGTCTAGCTGCAGGGTCTAGCTGCAGGGTCTAGCTGCAGGGTCTAGCTGCAGGGTCTAGCTGCAGGGTCTAGCTGCAGGGTCTAGCTGCAGGGTCTAGCTGCAGGGTCTAGCTGCAGGGTCTAGCTGCAGGGTCTAGCTGCAGGGTCTAGCTGCAGGGTCTAGCTGCAGGGTCTAGCTGCAGGGTCTAGCTGCAGGGTCTAGCTGCAGGGTCTAGCTGCAGGGTCTAGCTGCAGGGTCTAGCTGCAGGGTCTAGCTGCAGGGTCTAGCTGCAGGGTCTAGCTGCAGGGTCTAGCTGCAGGGTCTAGCTGCAGGGTCTAGCTGCAGGGTCTAGCTGCAGGGTCTAGCTGCAGGGTCTAGCTGCAGGGTCTAGCTGCAGGGTCTAGCTGCAGGGTCTAGCTGCAGGGTCTAGCTGCAGGGTCTAGCTGCAGGGTCTAGCTGCAGGGTCTAGCTGCAGGGTCTACTGCATGACCTCACGTCCGTTCAACACGTGGTGCGGTAGTTACTGCACTTGGGATCCCTTCTGTTCTTTGTCGGGCAGCATCGTCGAGCATTTCCTTTCAAGCTGGCGCTTATGTGAAACACGTATGGGGTGGACTGCGATTCACTGCGGCAGGAAATTCGATGCAGTTCCAAGAAATAGGGGGTGGGTCGTTGTTATTGGTGCTGGTTTTGAGGGATAAGGAAAAGGCCTACCTCCGTTCTTTTACACTCGTTCTCTTCTCTGCTCACTGCTGTGCGTACTCTTTCACTCTTTTACTCTCTTTGGCTAGCCAAAAAAGACTCCTGGGGCCGACACCACGAACACATTCGCGATGCAGTTCCAAGAAATAGGGGGTGGGCCGGCTTACTAATGCAGGGTGAGTATTAAGCCTTTTTTTTTCCCCCCCGACGACAGGTACCAGGGAAAGCCTGCTACACGGGAGCCAAGCTTCACGTGTTCGGCGGTACTGCAGAGCCACGGGCCTACGGGTCAAGTGGCTACCCGAAAATTTGAAAAATAATATACACGTGGTATGGTTCAATTTTGATGGGCACTGTCTACCCACAGTTTAAGCAACTTCAACAGGGGAAATTTTTTTTAGAGTGCAAGTTCACACATTTTTAGGGGTTAACCCAAAACAAACCGGTAAATTAGCCAGTCTGTACATTCCAGCAGAACATCCAGCAGAACGCATAGGAATCATGTTACATTCACGCAAAGTACTTTTTGCACTTGCGAGCACTGTCCTGTAGGTAAAGCAAAGCGCAAAAAGTCATAACAAGATGCTGTTGCTGGACCCAGGTGTGAAACGACGCCTAATTTTCCTGAGCATTTTCAACAATTAGGTACGAGTAGAATGCTGTGGCACCCTAAAACCAACAGCAGCAAAGGAAGTCTACAAAACGGTAACAAAATGTAGCGAGACTTTTGGCCCAGGGTGCAAACCTGAAGAACTGCTACTGTTACCGGGTGCTTGTATTTTATTGTATTTTATTGTATTTTATTGTATTTTACTGTATTTTATTGTATTTTATTGTATTTTATTGTATTTTAGTGTATTTTATTGTATTTTATTGTATTTTATTGTATTTTATTGTATTTTATTGTATTTTAGTGTATTTTATTGTATTTTATTTTATTCTATTTTATTCAGGCTGAGTCAGTGTATTTTATCTTCCTTGCATAAGACCCCATAAGGCTCGAGACCCCATAAGACCCCATAAGACCCCATAAGGCTCGAGACCCCATAAGACCCCATAAGGCTCGAGACCCCATAAGACCCCATAAGGCTCGAGACCCCATAAGGCTCGAGACCCCACTAAGACCCCATAAGGCTCGAGACCCCATAAGGCTCGAGGCTCGAAGACCCCATAAGGCTCGAGACCCCATAAGGCTCGAGACCCCATAAGACCCCATAAGGCTCGAGACCCCATAAGGCTCGAGACCCCATAAGGCTCGAGACCCCATAAGGCTCGAGACCCCATAAGACCCCATAAGGCTCGAGACCCCATAAGACCCCATAAGGCTCGAGACCCCATAAGACCCCATAAGGCTCGAGACCCCATAAGGCTCGAGACCCCATAAGGCTCGAGACCCCATAAGACCCCATAAGGCTCGAGACCCCATAAGGCCCATAAGCTCGAGACCCCATAAGGCCCATAAGACCCCATAAGGCTCGAGACCCCATAAGACCCCATAAGGCTCGAGACCCCATAAGGCTCGAGACCCCATAAGGCTCGAGACCCCATAAGGCTCGAGACCCCATAAGACCCCATAAGGCTCGAGACCCCATAAGGCTCGAGACCCCATAAGGCTCGAGACCCCAGGCTAAGGCCCGAGACCCCATAAGGCTCGAGACCCCATAAGGCTCGAGACCCCATAAGACCCCATAAGGCTCGAGACCCCATAAGGCTCGAGACCCCATAAGGCTCGAGACCCCATAAGGCTCGAGACCCCATAAGGCTCGAGACCCCATAAGGCTCGAGACCCCATAAGGCTCGAGACCCCATAAGACCCCATAAGGCTCGAGACCCCATAAGGCTCGAGACCCCATAAGGCTCGAGACCCCATAAGGCTCGAGACCCCATAAGGCTCGAGACCCCATAAGACCCCATAAGGCTCGAGACCCCATAAGGCTCGAGACCCCATAAGACCCCATAAGGCTCGAGACCCCATAAGGCTCGAGACCCCATAAGACCCCATAAGGCTCAAAACCCCATAAGGCTCGAGACCCCATAAGACCCCATAAGGCTCGAGACCCCATAAGGCTCGAGACCCCATAAGACCCCATAAGGCTCGAGACCCCATAAGGCTCGAGACCCCATAAGGCTCGAGACCCCATAAGGCTCGAGACCCCATAAGGCTCGAGACCCCATAAGGCTCGAGACCCCATAAAGACCCCATAAGGCTCGAGACCCCATAAGGCTCGAGACCCCATAAGGCTCGAGACCCCATAAGGCTCGAGACCCCATAAGGCTCGAGACCCCATAAGGCTCGAGACCCCATAAGGCTCGAGACCCCATAAGGCTCGAGACCCCATAAGGCTCGAGACCCCATAAGGCTCGAGACCCCATAAGGCTCGAGACCCCATAAGACCCCATAAGGCTCGAGACCCCATAAGGCTCGAGACCCCATAAGGCTCGAGACCCCATAAGACCCCATAAGGCTCTAAGGCTCGAGACCCTTAAGGCTCGAGACCCCTTAAGGCTCGAGACCCCATAAGGCTCGAGACCCCATGAGGCTCGAGACCCCATGCCGGACATTGTCCGCCAAAGTCTAACTGACACGTTCCGGTGAACGCCAGCAACTTTTGCTCGAGTGAAACCAGACTCTCCAAAGAGCGGGTGTGCCACACCCGGAAATAGAATGTGAAATAGGGTGTGCACACCCTATTTCCGGTTGTGCACACCCTATTTCACACCCTATTTCCGGTTGTGCACACCCTCTTTCACACCCTATTTCCGGTTGTGCACACCCTATTTCACACCCTATTTCCGGTTGTGCACACCCTATTTCACACCCTATTTCCGGTTGTGCACACCCTATTTCACACCTATTTCCGGTTGTGCACACCCTATTTCACACCCTATTTCCGGGTGTGGTCACACCCGCAGTTGATGCCGGACTTCAGCTCGAGCAAATTGCTGCAGTTCGACCGTGCGGGGTAAATACAAGTGGGAAACGACCAACCGGCACGCACGAAACAAAACGAAGCGTCTGTCTTTTTTTCCCCCGACGACCACTAGTGTCAGACTAGCCTACCCGAAGGCAGATGATTTCTTTAGGCAAGGTTTCTCTACCGGCGGATGTTGTTTGGTTAGCGTTCTTGCCTTTTTTGTGTTTCCGACGATTCCGAATGGACGTACAGATTGGTTTTTTTTTTTTTTTTTTTTTTTTTTTTTTTTTTTGGCATTTTGAATTTTTGATTGAGTTCGCTTCGCTCGCGGCTTTGGCTCCGGGTCAGTGGTTTCCTCTGCCCGTTTGCTTTTACGTCGCATTATTTCGCGATTTCCTTTCGGTAATTGTCGCTGTTCGATGGCGCGGGACGGATTGGTTGTTGTGAAGTGCTGCATTCCAAGCTTCGCCACTCGCCCACCGAAGGTGGTGCGAGTCCGTTTCTTTCTTGAAAGTATGTTAATACTGCAGGGAATAGTTGACTAGACCTCTCGATTTTGTGCTAACCACGGATTGGGGAGTCGGGAGAACCTACAAAGCCAAAAGCAGGACCGACCCCCTCGTTCGTGAGAAAAAGCGAAGAATAAAAACACCTTCTTTTTTCCATCTATCTTTTGTCAAGAGCTGCAACTCACCTATTCTCGTTTTGGTGGTTCGGTTTCCGCAAACATGTGCAGACGTGTTCCCTTCAAGAATTCCGCCAGGTTACGACGTCTTGTCGTGTAGGGGCAGACCACGTCCGTTCAACACGCGGTTCGGTAGTTACAGCACTTGGGATCCCTTCTGTTCTTCGTCGGGCAGCATCGGCGAGCATTTCCTTTCGAGCTGGCGCTTATGTAAAAGAAATACGCTGGATTGCCACGCAGCATTCGCAGGCAAACTACAAAGGCCGAATCTACCGGCCGGTTAAAGACCCGCAATGCGGCGGTCGTCCTTCGTCTACCAGTCCAAAGCCGATCCGGCTAATAGACGAAGCAGTGGTCGGTTGGTTTCACCCTTTGTTTTCAGATGGAGATGCACGAGCCGACCGGAGGAAGGGGTCAGCACAAGCCCCAGGTAGCCAAGCCAGTGCGAGAGGCCAGAAGACGCCAGCTCCAATTCCTGTCTTCTGACTCAGGACTTTTTGATCTACTGTGTTTGGGTTTCGTGTCGTGTAGGGGTAGACCCGCATGGCCTTACGTCCGTTCAACACGTGGTTCGGTAGTTACAGCACTTTGAGCGACCTTGAGATCGGAATGCTGTTGCGATAGTGGGGAGTACTCATCGGCATGCCGATGAGTACCACACTAGCCCCTTTGAGATTTCGCAACCGGCTGTCCCCTCAAGGATTGCCTCCACGAAGCAGATGCGTTTCCAAAAGGAATATGCCGAATTGCCACGCAGCATTCGCAGGCAAACTACAAAGGCCGAATCTACCGGCCGGTTAAAGACCCGCAATGCGGCGGTCGTCCTTCGTCTACCAGTCCAAAGCCGATCCGGCTAATAGACGAAGCAGTGGTCGGAGCACGTGGAAGGCATGTGAGGCCCGAATGCCACAGTCCTTGGGCACCAGCTGGGGGGGGAGCTGCCAGGCGGCATCCTCCGGGCGAAAGCTGCGAAAGGCAGTCCGTCCGTCGCCGCAGCGAGCGCCAGACTGTCCCCAGCCTCGACCTGGGCCCGGAACGTGGCCATCGGGTGCAGCACGTCCTCGTCGAGGTATCTGAACGACGGCGCGCAGGGCCCCCTCTGCCAGTCAGCTTCGTTCTCGAGCAACCCGGGCCACAGCCCCCCGTCGCTCGCTTCCGCGCACCCGGCGCAGCTGTACAGGCTGACGAAGAACTCGCACGGCTGGCTGCCTGGGCAGCATTCGAATTCAACGCGCTGCCCGCCTAGTAGGTTGCCCATCGGGGTCTGGTGCACGACAGCACCGTCCGACAGACTCCGCGGGATGTTAACGAGGGACAGCGGAAACCCTGCATCAGCAAACGCGCCGGTAGAGTCGAGACGCTCGGACACGACGGGATCAACGCTGTAGGCGATGCGGACCGCGAACCCTGCTGGGTAGTTCGCATCGCAGGCGTGCCCGCAGAACCCCCGCGAAGGCTCGACGGGGTTGGCAAACGCGTCCGTGAAGGAATGCGGCGCGTCTGCGTGGACGACGCTGCGGTTTTCGTGGAGCTCCGGGCAGTCGGTGAGCGCAACGCTGGGGCCTCCGTCATTCAGGTCCACTGCCCACTCCCCAACCGTGATCCTCGCGCTGCGGCAGTGCACTTCCAGCGCCTTCGACGTGTACGGTGACGACCGATCGCGAACGCTGCACCGGGACACGAGCGCATGCACGCCGACATGCCCCGCCGAAATCTCCAGCACGGTGCCGAAAACGATGTTCCCTGCGAGCAGCAGAATCCCGAAGGACGAAACCGAGCTCTTTCCCGTCAGCGAAAGCACCGTCATCGACCCCGAACAGCGGCTGAACGACGCTGTTTCGGCGACGATGCGGCAGTCCTGGGTCTGCGCTACCGCGAACCCCGCGGAGCGCATGTCTTCAACAATCCACTCGGTGAAATGCAACGCCGACCGCATGAACAAAGCGGTCATGTATTGCGCGTTGCAGTTGCGGAGATCGAAGGTTGCAACCTCCAACGCGCCGTCCCGCACGAGCAGGTTCCGGTTGCTCGCGGCGCAGTCCGACACGTTCAGCGTGTCGGCGGTGAGCGACGCGTTGGTGACGGTGAAGCATGCCTCGGAGTTCTGCGTGGACTGCCCCACCCCGCGTACTATCAGCGAAGTCGCGTGGACGGTTGCGTCGGCTGCGGAAAACTGCCCTCCGGGTTCGACTTCGACGACGAGTCTGTCCAGCGTCGCGTTTGGCAGGCCGGAGAGATACAGGCCACCGCGCACGGTGACGTCTTCCAGCAGAAGGCGGCCGCTGCCGTGGATTCGGACGAACTGGGTAATTGCGCACCGCTTCACCGTGAAATTCGCACCGGCTTCGACGAGGACGTCGAGCGCCCAGAGCGGCAGCGGCGCTGCGCCGGCGCACGTCAGCTCGAACTGCGAGTCGCCGGGAATCGTGCAGCTGATGTTGTAGTCGATCCGGGGCCCCGCGCCGCCCGCCCACGACAGGCACGGCGCCGCCCGCATCGCGGCGCACAGCGCCGCCGGGTCGGACAGGCTCGACAACACCGGGCAGACCCCTTCGACGCCCCACAGCCAGCCGAGGACCAAGAGCAACAAGGCGTAGTGAGCCGTTTTCAACATGTTCTCGCCCATTCCGCCGCGTTTCCCCCTCCGTTCGACCTGACGAAAGATGGATAAAGAGGTGCAGAGGATAGGTTTGAGAGGGTCCCTTGCATTTTAGTCGTAAAGTCGTAAAGGGGAGGGGGGAGGGAACACCACGGTACACTAGTCATGCCATTCACTAGTCATTTACTACTGGTCTTCCTAGGTCATATGACTAATGCAACTGCTCCATTTTCACCAGCAAGATGACTAGTCACTACACTGTTTTTCCAATGGCTAGGGCACCGTGAGTTATTTTGACACGCGCCTGGCTGTCAGAGAACACTATCAATACTTGATTTTGACCCCGCTGCTGATCGACACATCATGCCGCCTCGACGAGGACGTCGAGCGCCCAGAGCGGCAGCGGCGCGGCGCCGGCGCACGTCAGCTCGAACTGCGAGTCGCCGGGAATCGTGCAGCTGATGTTGTATAGTCACTACACTGTTTTTCCAGTGGCTAGGGCAGCGTGAACTATTTTGACGCACGCCTGGCTGTCAGAAAACACGATGAATGTTTGACCCTGCTGCTGTTCGACACATCATGCCGCCTCGACGGCGCACGTCAGCTCGAACTGCGAGTCGCCGGGAATCGTGCAGCTGATGTTGTAGTCGATCCGGGGCCCCGCGCCGCCCGCCCACGACAGGCACGGCGCCGCCCGCATCGCGGCGCACAGCGCCGCCGGGTCGGACAGGCTCGACAACACCGGGCAGACCCCTTCGACGCCCCACAGCCAGCCGAGGAGCAAGAGCAACAAGGCGTAGTGAGCCGTTTTCAACATGTTTTCGCCCATTCCGCCGCGTTTCCCCCTCCGTTCGACCTGACGAAAGATGGAGAGAGAGAGACGAGTTAGAGTGCAGGGACCATCTCTCCGGGGAGTTTCCGGTCTCCTCACTTCTCTTCGCACTGCTACGGCGGGCGTAAGTCGCTCCGGAGGCGCGCTGCAGGTTGCGGCTCTGCTACAGTGAGTGGCGGCACCGGAGTTGGTGCTGCAGCGGGCGCTCTGGCCGGCGGGCGAGCTCGTCTCGCGGGGGATCGCCGCCTTGTAACGCTGCGGGCCCTCTTCTTCCTCGCGACTGCGCGGCCTACGGCGGCGGCTAACACCTTGATGGGAAACTTCAGCTTCCATTGAGCGAAGGCTACGTCCTGAGGGTACACGGGTTTGGCGTCATTCCAGCTGTCTTTGGAGCAAACTGCTACTATGCCGTTTAACATCGCCTCTGTCCTCCGTCCAGCCGCAAAACGTGGACGGTGTGTGAATCCCGGCATTGCCGGCGCACCCAGGCAGCGTAAAGAGCATACACCCTGACGCCACTTCCCGGGGAAGGCTGAGGCCCCCGTGTCAGCAAAGCTTAGGTCGTTGATGGCTCGTGTTAGATATCCTATCTGCAACCCTTTTTCGGCAAACGTTTCCCCAGGCAGCTTGGATCGCGTGTAGGCCTCAAAATCCAAAGCGAGTTCCACGCCGGTCGTAGGGAGAGGGGGGGTGTTGACCCAACGTAGATTCCTTAGCCAGTAGACTAGCGTCGCCGCGAAGCGCGTCCCGATCTGCTTCGTGAGGAGCTCACGGCTGTCCCTTGCCAGCTCAACGTCATATCTCCCTGCCGCGGCGGAGGCAAGCTCCCAGGGGCGCGTCGTCGCGATATTACGCTGCGCTTGCGCCATCTCGATGGAGATGGTCCCGATCAGCTTCTGGACCCTCTCCACGAGTACCGGCGGGGTTCCGATGGGGGGAATCCCCCGTGTGCTCAGGCATAGGGGCATATTCTGTGCCGCCACTCCTGCGACGTCGAGTCGGCAACGTAGATTGACCCACCTGCCCCCCGGTCCCGGGCATTCCCAGAAATAGTGCAGCAGGGTCCCCGGCGTCCCACCGTCGCAGAACTCGCATACGCCGTCACCCGTTCCCCATTTTCTGTTGCACCACTCGCGAGAGTACACCGCTCCTGCGATGCATTTGCGGATTGCAAAGCTGAGCCTGTCCTCCGTCGCGCGGTTCTGCCACAGTCTGTTCAGCAGGCGCACATCCACCCCCCTCTCGATACCCGAGTAGCCTTGCCTTTGTGTCGTCAGGTAGCGCCACGCTCGAAGACGCAGGCCCTCACGGACGAAGTGCAGTGTCTCCTTCCCGGAAAAAGGCACGGTCGCACCTTCGAACGATAGCAACTCGAAACTGTGCCGCTTCGCCGGCAGGAAACGTATCTCTCGAAGGAGATTGGATATCAGCCCGACGGGGCCCTTTAAGGAGGCGTCAGCCCCGGATACAAGAAGGGCATCCATTCGCAGCCGAAACCTCTCCTTCTGGTATTGCTTCGCGGCGGTGCGGAGTGAGCTGTACCCGGAGGCGCATGCCGGATCGCACAAGTGCGCCTTCGCAACAAGGGTAAGTGTCGCGAGGGGGCTCTTCGCCCGATTTGAGCGAGGAATCAAGCAGGCGGAGAGAGCCGTGCGAAGGACGGAGTTGTTCGCAAAGCCACCGGCCGAGTTGGCGCAGTAGGCCGCGCCGTAGTGCGCGGATGCCGCGATCGTCTGCATGACGCGGAACTTGGTGCGCGGCTTCAGTGGCGACGCTTCCAGCCTGGCTGCGGCTTCCACGGTCGCGTCAGACCTACCGTTGTCCACAGGCCCTTCTGTGCCCAGGGGAACGCCCAGAACCTTAACGGTCTTCACCGACTTCACCGCCTTGCCTCCAACCTCGAGACGGGGGCCTTTTTCCGACGTCGAGAAGGAGGCACACTTGCCTTCGTTGAGAGCGAGGCCGGTCAGACTCCCGAATATCGCGGTGACTTCTATTCCTTCCTGGAGCAGCTTCGCGAGTCGCGAGAGGAGGTACAAGTCATCAGCAAAGGACTTCGGACTCACTCGTGCCCGGCTGACCAGGGCTTTCGAGAGCACGGACAGAAGGGCGTTGATCAGGACCACGGAGATAGGGCAGCCTTGGAGGATGCCGTTCGTGACCTTGAATTCATCGCCCACTCCCAGCGGGTACTTGAAACGACGTCTGAGGTACTTATAGACGTGGCGCAGCGGCGCCAGCACACGCTCATGCAGCCCCAGAGCCTCAACTAGGTCGAGTACCAAACCTTGTGGAACGCGGTCAAAACATTTCGCAAAGTCGAGCGCGATCCCATGTAGCGGCGTTCCGTTAATAAGGGATTCCTCTATCGACAGCGCGATGTCCATGACGACGTCGTCGCAGGAGTGGCCTTTCCGGAAGCCATGTTGAGACTCGTGTATCCACTGCTCTTGCCAGACAAGAACCTCCTGCAGACGCACACTAGCCCAAAGACGATAAACGACACTGGAGACGGTGATGGGCCGCAGCTTCAGGGGGTCATCTCCTTCTCCCTTGGGAATCAGGGTGACTAGCGCGTCTAGAACCCCGTCGGGCCATAGGCCCGTCTCCTCGACTTCGTTCAGTACTGCAGCAAACCCTTCCAGGATTGTGTCCGGCAGGGCCGCAACTTCTCGCATGCGCCAGCCGTCCACGCCGCATGACGATTGCACACCTTTCTTCCTCGCTATCGACCGTAGGCGGTCGGCCGTGATGGGGCCCAGTTGGCACGGGTGTTGCGCAATAAAGTCACCATATTCTCGCAGGAAGGGGGCGAACTCGGGTTCCTTTTTCCCGGCATACATGCGTAGCACGGGGTCCCACTTCCTCCTTACCGTCGCGTCAACTTCCACCAAGTTCGCCGTGAGTCGCCCGTCGCGACCGTTCGTAAAATAGAATGTCGGCGGCGCCTCCTTCTTCACCCAAGCAAAAGACTCCTTACCCAGAGGGTTACGGAGCTCGCGCTGACACCTTGCGATTTCCAGGTACCTCGAATTTAACGTAGTCTGGGCCAGGCTCTGGCACACGTCCGAGATAGTGTGTGATAGGCCCCGCGCGGCCTTCGCCGATGGCGGTATCAGTGGCAAAGCACACTTCCCGTCCGTACGCTGGAGGATGAAGCTTTGAAACGACCGTATTTTGTCCCACTGCCCTTTGAGCAGGAGCGACAACGGGCACGGGGCGCTGGACATATCCTCCCATTTGGCTCGTGCGGCCGAGTATTCCCGCATGCGTCCGAGAAGACACCTGGCTCTCTTCAGAGGTGCGGTGTCGGCCCCCGCACCCTCCGGGGACGGCCTCGCGGACACGCGCTGGGTGCTCAGCCTCCGCCGCTCTCCTCGCCCGCGGTAGGCCGCCAGGTTACCCTCAATCTTGGACTTCTGGAGCAGATAATCCTCCGCCGCCCGCGAGATACGCAGCCAGAGAAAATCCACCCTCTGGCTGTCTTCTAGTCCGCGGGGGCACGGGTCGGCGAGTCGGTATTTCGCGACTACAGCTTTGAGAGCTGCGGTGTCGGTACGGTCAGTCAGACCGGATCCAGGGATGGCACGGGGGAAGCGGAACACCGCGTTAAGTTGCTGGAAAGCGGTGAGGTGAAGCTCAGCTCGAATCGCCTTATGTGTCGGGAACCCGGCCTCGAAGGTTTCTACGTTTCCAAGAGCGGAAGAGGCGATTTCGTTGGTAAGCACAAGGTCAATGCGTGACGGCTCCCCGTGGTAGCAGGTGTGCTCCGGAGGCCTGCTCAGGGACTTCGCGTGAAGCTCGGCACAGTCAGTCCACCCGTTTCGCAGTGCGAAGCGTAGGGCAGGAGAGTTCAGAGGGTCTGTGTTCAGGTCACCTGCAACTACAATCGGTACCGCGCCCAGGCGCCGGCGCATGCCCCAGAGAACCCCCTCGACCAACTTCTCACGTTCAATCCGAGCCGAGTGGCCGCAATGTCCGTACAACGAAACCACGTGAAGCGCACCCTTCCCGCTTCCGGTCGCGACACGTACGTGGAGGAAGCGAGCTGCCTCGTAGGCCCGCTCTTCAACGACATCGAACGGGCTAACCACGCATGCCGGCAGGCCTTTCCTCACAAGGATTGCTACACCGGCGCTCCCCCCGGTTATTTGGGATGGAACGTCGTTGCCACATTTACGCCCTTCGCAGCAGGAACCGAAGAAAGGCTGCCAGACGTCGAGAGCAGCACACTCCTTCAGGGCCATCCGGATTTTCTTCTGCCCGGTGCTCGTCAGCTTCGTCTCCTGCAAGCAGATGACGTCCGCCACAATGCCGCAGAGGAGGAGCACGTTCTTTAACAACGAGGTTACGTTGATCGTTACTACACGTAAGGGTGGTAGGCGAGGGCCGGACCCAGAGGATGTAGTGAGGGTAAGGTTGTGTGACGCGTATGACGCGTGGTATAATTGAGGGCTCACCATTTTGAGTCCGCGGGGTCGACGGCGGGCGCCTGCGCAGGCGAGGGCGGTGTTGGGGGGGCGTCTTGCAGTTTAGCCCAGCACGCATGGCAAACCACCGCCTCACAGGGGCCGTGTGCACATTGACGCCTCGCCTGTCCTACTTGCATACTCTTGCAGCAGACTTCGCATAGGAACGCTTTATCGTTTTCGTATGCCTCCTGCCAGTTGGCGTGCCGGCAGTCGGTAGCCATATTGTCAGCGGTGTCGACCCGCGCCACCTTGTCCTGGGTCGTCGTCTCATCGCTGGCGCGGCTCCGCTTCTGTCCAGGAACGGGTTCTGGGCGTTCTTGGAGGCTCGCGAGGAACTCGCGAGGGAGATTAATCTTCACCCGCTGGCACTGTGTGGTGAACCCCTTCTTTTGCCTCGCGTCGATGGATCGGTCGTATTTCCTGATCGAGATTGACGCCCGATCAAGGCGGTAGAGCACTGGTGCCGGAGGTCCCTGGTCGGCAATGACCACGCACACAGTATCCCCTCGCCGTTTGAACGAACCGACCGGCTCCACATTCCATTCGGCTGCTGCGCAGGCGGCGAGGAGGTCGGACGGGTGCTCCGCCGGACACGCCGTGGTGACGATGTACTTGTCACCCCGACGCTGGCGCTTCGACAGCTTCTTCCCGACCGCCGATTCCGTGGCGGCGACGTGCTCCGGGGTCGTTCGTATGCCGAAGACGCCGGTTTTCGCACCGCCGATCACACCGAAAGTGTTCGGTGTCCGGGAAGCTATCTGGCGCGCTTCCTCGAGGGCGCAGTCGCTCACCCACACCGCCGGCAGCGTGTCCGTTCCGTTGACGAACGACATGGCCTTCCAGAAAGTGCCGGCCTTCCCGGAGCTCCGAAGCAACTTCGGCACGTCTTCGACTGGAACGCGGACGCTCACCTCACACACGCCCTGACGTCGGTGCACCTTCGTAAACACCGACGACCAGTCCATGCGCAGACCTTCGGCTTCCGCCGCCTTCTTCGCCATGATCCTGACCGACTGGCCAGCCTTCATCGCCGTCTCCCACGTAGTGGCGTGGACATAAGCCGCACGTACCTGGAATAGGCACACCTGTGTCGTCGGCTGCCCGGGGGCGACCGTTTTGCACGATACCGTCGGCGGGGTGACGTTGTAGTACTTCGCCCACACGTCCTGGTGGTTCCCGTCAGAAAGCACCACCAGGTGCCTCGCCGACTCTGCCCACGGTACGGTGCACACGACGGCTACTTTTGCGCCCGGACAGACCCCGATGAGGTCCAGGGCAGCCCCCCATGCGTACTCCGCATCCTCGGTGTTCGCGGCAACAAGGACGCCGCCTTTCTTGCTCCCCATCTCGACACCGGACTCGACCTTTGGCACTCCCCAGCCATCGAGTACCATGACGGCCTTCGGTCGTGAGCGTCGGGTCTTTTCGGCCCACGTGCTCCCTTTGGGCGTGTTCGGTTGCGCCGCCGCTGCATCGCGCACTTTCTGCGCCCAGGTGTTGTTCGTCGGTGGGTTCGGTTGCTCTGCAGACGCAGAGGACCGAGTCTTCTCCGGCCGGGTCCGGTCCGGCAGCGGGGGTGCGCAGGTCCGGTCCGGCGGCGGAGGCTGTGCGCTGGCGACCGCCGGCCGGGTCCGGTCCGGCGGCGGGGGCTGTGCGTTTGTGACTGTCAGGCCACGTTTCCCTGCTTCGGATGCGGGCGGCGCCCCGGAGTGCGCGGCTTCCATCAGGGTGAGAACGAGATTCATCATTCTCACCAGCTGCTGCCTCACCTTCTCGTCGACGCCTTTCTCAGCCAAGCATGATGCCCGGTCAAGCAGTGCGTCGACGTCCCCCATCGTCGAAGATGAACGAGGCAAGCCCGCCACCCTACAGACGGTTTTGCTCTCTCTCCCTTGCGTTCTTTCTTACTCTCTGATGTGATCAAACTCCCTCCCGCTTCTTTCCACCCAAGGTGTTTCCGGGCAGAACCCGGAGCCGCTTTCCTTCAAGGGTAGCCACGGCAAGCCACCAATAAAGTACAGATGGATAAAGAGGTGCAGAGGATAGGTTTGAGAGGGTCCCTTGCGTTTTAGTAGTAAGTCGTAAAGGGGAGGGGGGAGGGAACAACATGGTACACTAGCCATTCACTAGTCACTTACTACTGGTCTTTGTAGTCAGAAATCTTACTAGTATGACGAATGCAACTGCTCCTTTTTCACCAGCAAGATGATGTCTCGACACTCTGCACAACGATTGGATAGCGTACGCGATTATCATCCAGGATGACTGGCCCTTTTATTGTAGTAGTGTATGATTCAGAACCCTGCAATGCCATGCAACCCATATCAAAGTTCTCCAGGTCACTGTCGTCCGAGCCTGACAGCTCACGACGTCCGAACGGAAGCCAACTCTGTCATGCCTATAGCTGCTGGATGCGGTTCACATTTCAGTTGAGGTTCTGCAGATACCTCCAGAACAGCACGCCGGCCCAAGAAATGCCCCCATGTTGCTACTGAGCTGAATTTTGCACTATAGTTGCGGCGGATAAGACATGACACTGCAGTCTGAAAGGAAACGGAAAGGCCGTCGTTTGTTCAAGTCGACGACTCCAAGGTGACGAAAGACCGCGAACGTTTTGAGTTGACCGACAGGACGAGAGGAGCTAGAATCACTCGGTGCTCTCGGCCTTTTGTCGTTCGCCTTTCTTTCATTCCTTTTTCGTGTTTCCGACGATCCCGTCTGTGCGTACAGATTGGTGGCATTCGATGCTTTTTTCTGTTTCTTTTTTTCCATCAAGCAAGGTACCAGGGAAAGCCTGCTACACGGGAGCCAAGCTTCACGTGTTCGGCGGTACTGCAGAGCCACGGGCCTACGGGTCAAGTGGCTACCGATTTCCCAAAGCATCAAGGCTTGGCGCACCTTGGGGTGGCGCTCGCGCTGAACATAAGCTCGTCGAGACGGTCAGCCACAGGGCAGAGCGGACGGGGTTGCGGCACTGTGCTGACTCCTACTCAAGCTTTGCAAGCTGTGGTTGACCGTCACGTTCCTGGACCAGGAGCGGCCTTTTTCCTTTTTCTTTTTCTTTTTTCTTTTTCTTTTTTTTTTCTTCTTCTTCTTCCATCAAGCAAGGACAAGTGCGCCAGGCTTGGTTAGACGCCTGGGCATCAGCGGCACAGTTCTGTCGCGACTCTTTCGGTCGCCACTCAGCCGCCTGTTCTTTTTCCACGCACGATCATTGCGAATCTGACTCTCAATCGTTTCTGGCCCGCTGGACCCCGTTGGATCCCCAAGACAGTAGTAAACGATTCGCACTATCGAATATCATCCAACTATCGCATTTTCTAGCGTTAATGTGGTTTAGAGGTTCGGTGTTTTAGGGTCTCCGGTTGACCATTGAGGCTGTGAGGCGGGTAGTATGAGGTAGGTATGCTTATACACTTTAACTACGGCTAGCCATGTTTGTAAGTGTTGCGACCGACACCAAGAAGACATTCGCTTTGAATTTGGTCTTGGCCCCCCACGCGCATTGATGTTGAGCAGGGGTTGCCATGCAGCTCGTATCGGTCTGTAATATGCGTTTTTACTTCCGTTGGGTTGAGGAGGACGTGCGGTGGGGGGTCTTCTTCTTCCATCAAGCAAGGACAAGTGCGCCAGGCTTGGTTAGACGCCTGGGCATCAGCGGCACAGTTCTGTCGCGACTCTTTCGGTCGCCACTCAGCCGCCTGTTCTTTTCCATCATTGCGAATCTGACTCTGGGGTAGTAGCCTCATTCGCATTATCGCACGATTAAACCCTGGGAAAATACAGTATGATGGACTCATCGCACAACATCGCATGCCGATTATGTGCGATAATTTTGTGCGACAAGGCGGTAATTATTATCGCAAGCGAATCGTTTGACCACTGTGCCTAGAATAAACCCTCTAGATGCACTTGGAGAATGTTCCCTTGAAACTCCAGTTTCCGGGGATTACGTGACGAGCACATAAGGCGGACCATCATCAGCACGGAACCTGATGAGGGGTGGTCTCAGGGCGGTGGTGGGCACACCTACCCTTGGGGCACCAGCCAGCAACAAGTCTGCAGCCAAGACGCTTTCGGTCGTTGGCTTCAACCGCGGAAAGAAGAGCAGCCACGGTTTGCCATTCGCCTGACCACCAGCCAGAAGCAGTTACCGGGGACCCCCCCTTCTTTACGTCTCTTCGAGTATTTCCTACGAGGAGGTGCTCGTACGGAAGAATACTTGGGCCGGTCTCGGCAGCTATTCCATGCAGGATTTGCAATGCTTCTAAAAAAAGAAGAAGAAAAACAACAAGAGAACAAGGGGCACTGCACGGGACGTTCGGTTGATGACTGGCGTTCGCAGCCAGCACTGGGCCTAGGTAGGAGAGGTGGGAGGGGGTCAAAACCCCGCACGGTGCACTAGTCATTTGAAAAGCAGTGTCCACATTACTACTGAAAAGTGCTTACTACCGATTTGACGTGACTAGGCACATTACTACTGAAAAGTGATTACTTTTCAGTAGTAATATGACTCATTCATACGAGCGGTCCGATACTCTTACTATTGATTCTTACTGTTTCTTACTAGCGAGTAATGCATTTTGTGATGAAATCCCTTCAGAAGGTGTACTTTTTCTTCCCACAAAAGTGGACTCACTCACTTGTAAGAATGGCTACTGACAGTAGTCATATGGCTAGTAAGATTTATAACTAGTAAGATCAGTAGAAAGTGACTAGTGAATGGCATGACTAGTGCACCGTGCGTCAACCCTTTACGGACGGAGAGGGTTCAGCAGCAAACACTGATCATTTTTGGTGTGCGCAGGATTTGGAGTCCAGCTCTAGTTCTGCCTTTTTGGCATAATGAGACGATGCCAAGAGGGAGAGGGGGAGAAAATCTGAATTTAACGTTTAGGCAGGACACTGCCTCTCATCAGTTCTTCTTTTGGCATCCTTTCATACGTCCTCCGTCCGTAAAAGGATAAAAAAAGTGTCGTTTTGGTGGGTTTTGACACGCTGTCAGGAGAAGAAAAGACTAAACGCAACAAAAATGGCAGGTTCAGGGCCCGGTCTCTGGGGGGGGTTTGCAAGAACGTGCTTGGAATGGGTATGTGCTCAACACTCTGGGGGGGATGTGACCCGTGAACCTTCAGTGCACGGCGGAGTCCAGCTTCAAAAGTACTCGACGTAGCTGCTTTGACCCCGAATGGAAGGGAGGGAATATAGGGCAGGGGCGCTTAAGGTTCGAGGGGGGAAACCCCCTTATCCCCTCATGTGCGACGGCAAAAGAAAATAGCGTCGCTAGGTGGCTACTGGACTTGGTGACACCTGGCTGGACCTGGACTCCCGTGAATGTGGACCAATAAATCAAAATCCACATGTGGTACCTGTGGATCCACACGTGGGGGAACAAAACTCCGTGACCTCACGTCGGTTCAACGCGTGTTCGGTAGTTACTAGCACTTGGGATCCCTTCGGTTCTTTGTCTGGCAGCTTCGTCGAGCATTCTGGAGCTAAAGCAGGGCCACACCCGCTCTTCGGGCGCGGCTCGAACACAGCCTCTTTAACTCCAGCTTCTGCGGCTGGACCCCGCCGTGTTGTGCAACCCAAAAAAGCCGGGAACAAAGTGGCACTTGCCATGCCGCTGTTGGTCGACCACCTGCGTGTGCCACTGACTCCCAGAACTTGCCATGCCGCTGATGGTCGACCACTTGCTCGTGCCACTAACTCCCAGCACTTGCCATGCCGCTGATGGTCGACCACTTGTTCGTGCCACTGGCTCCCAGCACTTGCCATGCCGCTGATGGTCGACCACTTGCTCGTGCCACTAGCTCCCAGCACTTGCCATGCCGCTGATGGTCGACCAGTTGCTTGTGCCACTAGCTCCCAGCACTTGCCATGCCGCTGATGGTCGACCACTTGCTCGTGCCACTAACTCCCAGCACTTGCCATGCCGCTGATGGTCGACCACTTGTTCGTGCCACTGGCTCCCAGCACTTGCCATGCCGCTGATGGTCGACCACTTGCTCGTGCCACTAGCTCCCAGCACTTGCCATGCCGCTGATGGTCGACCAGTTGCTTGTGCCACTAGCTCCCAGCACTTGCCATGCCGCTGATGGTCGACCACTTGCTCGTGCCACTAACTCCCAGCACTTGCCATGCCGCTGATGGTCGACCACTTGTTCGTGCCACTGGCTCCCAGCACTTGCCATGCCGCTGATGGTCGACCACTTGCTCGTGCCACTAGCTCCCAGCACTTGCCATGCCGCTGATGGTCGACCAGTTGCTTGTGCCACTGGCTCCCAGCAAACACGTGCCGCCGACACGAGTTGCACCACGACGAAAGGCGCGGCAGAAGCGACCCTTCCGGGGGCACTCAGCGAAAGGCTGGCGTAGTGTGGACGTTCAAGATCCACTATCAACCCCCAATTCACGCACATATGCGGTGGTCCGTTGTAGGCTGTGACAACACAAGACTGCGACTGCAATTGCTACAGCAGACGGGACCGTGCTGCATAGCGTTCTGTTGCCCGTCCATCCCCTCCTGATGGCGCGAACTACCGTGAGACACAGTACCAGGAGCCAGATGGACCCGATGCGTAACGTGATGCACCGTGCGAGAACTGCAGACGAAGAATCCGTAAGCGCACTGGTTCAGGACGGTTTTGGCCCAAATTTGGGTCCAACACTTGACGGCTTCCTGACTCCTGACCTGAGTTTGTGCCTACCTTTCCCAAGTTTGTGTTAGGACGGCCGCGTTGTCGAGTAAGATGTGCGGATCGGCGTCCGGGGCGCGATATCGCTGGACCCATTCGAAGCAGCGCAGCGTATCGACCGCCGCGACCGCTGCTCTAAGGAGCACAGCTCCGCCCGGAAGACGTGCTCGACGGCGGCGCAGAAGGTGTCGAGCGTGCTCCGCCACGCGGCTTTGTTGCTCTTCCGCTGGGCCTCCTCCTGCCGCGCATGCAGGCGATAATCTGCCCCGTCGGCGTGGTTGGAGACTTGGAGACCTGCACACGGGCTCGCAGACTCTTCGCACGTGATCGTGATGTTTGCTTTCGCGTCTTGATCGTCGCCCCCCTGCATTTGCTGCTCGGAAGGACTAATAAGCTACCTTTTCGAACGCACCAAAAGTTCGTGTTCCCGGCGCTTCCTCTCGCCCGTCTCTTTGCGCCGCCGCTTGGCGTCGTTACATTCCCGTGTGGGGCATGCCTCCTTTTTCATCCGATCGATTCCATCGACCGCGATAGACAGCGGCAGTTTGGGTTAGAATGCAAAGGATTTGTGGCGACAATCTGCATCGCCGGGCGTCGCGGTTATCTCTTTTCGCATGGGAAGACGGCAGCTGCTCCCTTGTGGGGTAAGGGTCTGCGGATCCGTAGCGTACCCGTCCAGCGACAAACCCTCGTTTGGAGAAGTGCCTCACAGCACTACCAGGGCAGGTGAAACAAAAGTTGAGGAAGCAAGCCGTTCATGAGCATTTAAAACTCCGACGATCCAATTTTCATGCGGATGTTAGCGCAGATGGGGACAGACAAAGCACCTGCGCGGCAACGGTCTTGACAAATGAAAAATGCTTTGACACTGGACTTCCCTCAACAGGCCAAAGCGACCCACCAGACCCAGGCTGCAGGGTCCAGTTGTTACACCAGAAAAACTGGATCCCGCAACCGGGATCCAACATAACTGGCCAGCATTGGTCGCTGGTCCACACCCGCCGAACGGATATCACTCAAAGAGACAGACTGTAGCTAAATGTTGCTAAATGTAGGGCTAGCCCCGAAGCCGGAAAATACTTGGACCAGAGAGGCTGTCCATAGTTTGTTCACCAGTCAGGCGGGGAGTTTGGGGCGGCACATCTGTCACACGTTAACGCAGGTGTCCTAAGGCAAGCTCTCGTGGGTCTTCACCAGATGCGGGACACCGGGCATGGAAACCACAGGTTTTCAGAGTTTTAGTTCGCTTGAGAATCCGGGGGTTTTAGAGTCTCCGGGTGACCTTCGTCGAATGGGTTCTATTAAAGCCAATAGGTACTGGGTGGGTTTGGGGGGGGGGGCATGGCTTCTTTCGTGTACACTATACTTGCTCGCTTTGGCGAGGTTCGAAACAACTTGTGACCGACACCAAGTTCTCGCCAGGATAGGTGATGGAGTTTTCATTGGGAAGGACGGGAATCGACCCCCCTGGTTAGTGACATTTCTTTGTTGGCCACGTAGCAGACCTTTTTCGGCGAATTTGTGCTCGCGTGCAGCTCCGATGAGGAGAACCGTAAAAAATAGACCCGGGGACCACAAATTACGTGCAAGAAGGAGCGGGAACAGAAGAGTCTCGCGTTTGGGCATAAGGGTGAAAGCTTGCTCGATACACGATCTTCAGTACCGATGATTCCGTGCCGTGGCATGCTTTTCATCTCTTCAGCTCGTCTTGATCGTCGCGTTCAGCGCGCGCTCTGGGCGACCGTGATCCGACAGCGGCAGGCAAGGCGATGCAGTTCCGGTAGACAGGGGGCGGGCCGGCTCATCTCTCTTTGCGTTTTTCAGTCAACGGAAACGTCGGCAGGCTGGACTACTTGCACTGCGCAGCTGCGTAGATGAACTGGTTGAGGTTCATGTTGACCGATCCCATATGCTGTGGTTTTTGGTTTGAAGCAGATGAAGCCCGCCAGTATATCCTTTTTGAGAGTTACAGTTCGCTTGAGAATCCGGGATTTTAGAGTCTTCGCGCGGCCTTCGTAAAATGGGTTCTTTTGAAGCTGAGTGTCGTAACGTCGGCAGGCTGGACTACTTGCACTGCGCAGCTGCGTAGATGAGCGCGGCCTTCGTAAAATGGGTTCTTTTGAAGCTGAGTGTCGTAACGTCGGCAGGCTGGACTACTTGCACTGCGCAGCTGCGTAGATGAGCGCGGCCTTCGTAAAATGGGTTCTTTTGAAGCTGAGTGTCGTAACGTCGGCAGGCTGGACTACTTGCACTGCGCAGCTGCGTAGATGAGCGCGGCCTTCGTAAAATGGGTTCTTTTGAAGCTGAGTGTCGTAACGTCGGCAGGCTGGACTACTTGCACTGCGCAGCTGCGTAGATGAGCGCGGCCTTCGTAAAATGGGTTCTTTTGAAGCTGAGTGTCGTAACGTCGGCAGGCTGGACTACTTGCACTGCGCAGCTGCGTAGATGAGCGCGGCCTTCGTAAAATGGGTTCTTTTGAAGCTGAGTGTCGTAACGTCGGCAGGCTGGACTACTTGCACTGCGCAGCTGCGTAGATGAGCGCGGCCTTCGTAAAATGGGTTCTTTTGAAGCTGAGTGTTGTAACGTCGGCAGGCTGGACTACTTGCACTGCGCAGCTGCGTAGATGAGCGCGGCCTTCGTAAAATGGGTTCTTTTGAAGCTGAGTGTCGTAACGTCGGCAGGCTGGACTACTTGCACTGCGCAGCTGCGTAGATGAGCGCGGCCTTCGTAAAATGGGTTCTTTTGAAGCTGAGTGTTGTAACGTCGGCAGGCTGGACTACTTGCACTGCGCAGCTGCGTAGATGAGCGCGGCCTTCGTAAAATGGGTTCTTTTCAAGCTAATACGTATTGAGTGTTGTAACGTCGGCAGGCTGGACTACTTGCACTGCGCAGCTGCGTAGATGAACTGGTTGAGGTTCATGTTGACCGATCCCATATGCTGTGGCTATTGGTTTTGTTGGTGTCGGGGCAATGTCGCCTGCCGACGTGAAGCAAATGAAGCCCGCCGGAACTCCTTTTTTATAGTTAAAGTTCGCTTGAGAATCCGGAATTTTAGAGTCTTCGTGTGGCCGTCGTCAAATGGGTTCTTTTAAAGCGCTAATATGGATTGAGTGTCGTAGTATGGCATTCTAAAGGGTTCTAGGTCGGATACCGACTGTAGGTCTTTCGTTGGGACAGGAAGACGATCGCAGCTGCTGATGTGCGTTTGTAGCTTGTTGTCAGGCTCGGGCGAAAGCGGGGTTGCCGTTTGCTTTCGTTGTGAATCATCTACTGTGTAGAAAGAGTAGTACCCTCACATTCTGTTATGAAGGAAAAGGCGGCGGATACCTGCGTGTCGAACGATTGGAAGGTGTTGGTCGCAATCTGCAGGAAGGCACACAGCCCGACGTACTCTGTTGCAGACATCGTCCCGTTCTGATCGGGGTCGTAAGCCTGTTTGTTGTTCATGGAATACAGCAATAGGGGGGGGCTCTTGGTCAGGTGGTTAGGACGTCGGACTACTATCCCATTCAACCGCGGTTCGATTCCTCCTGAACTAGTTTTCCAGGTGTTCAGGATTTAGCCCCTGAACGTAACTCCTAGCCCAGTCTCTGTAAAAAACGGCTGCACAGGTTGACCGTGTGGGTGCCAAAGTGGCCCAAATACGATCCAGGGAGAGGCGGCTACCACAGAAAACGGGGTACCCTGCGACGTTTACGCAAGAAAATACTCGACGTTGCTGCGTCGACTCCGAATGAAAGGGGGGAAATATAGGGAGGTAAGGGGCAAATACAACACAAAAACACAATCTGATTTGTTCTTCGCTTACACCACCGTGTGTTGCTTTCTCACTCAGGACTTCGACCTGTTGTGTTTGTGTGATTTGTCGTGTAGGGGTAGACCCGCATGACCTCACGTCCGTTCAACACGTGGTTCGGTAGTTGCAGCACTTGGGATCCCTTCTGTTCTTTGTCGGGCAGCATCGTCGAGCATTTCCTTCCAAGCTGGCGCTTATGTAAAAACAGCGGGTTCAACGCGGCGGCTATTGAAGACGAAGGCATCGTGCACACTGTCGATGGATATGATGCCGCTTTTGGGCACGGGATGAAAGGATAAGCGTACGGGGTGAAGATATCATCAATCGCATACTTTGATAGCAGCGTAGAACGAATGTTGGTCAAGGTTGAAGCCGGCGGACGTAAGTGCTTGGTAGACTTCGGAGATGTCAAGACCACCAGACCGGTCGCGGTCGAACTGGAGGAACGACTGTGGTGTTTTGGTTAGGTTGAGAGCTCGGAATGCAGAATATCTGTGGCGATGGCCCTTGGTGCACAATACCGGAGCTCTGGCTATAGCACTACCGGAGCTCTGGCTATAGCCGAGCAGCTGCGTGCCTGCCACGACCCGCCTCGATCCCGGAGAGGAGCCTGCAATAAGGGCCACCACATCTAAGGATGGCGGCGGGTACTGAGCCGGTCCATCCCCTCTTGATAGACCGTGATAGACCGAAGAATACAGCGCCGGGCAATTCGATGCAGCTCTAGGGACTAGGGATGGACCTGATAGACCGTGTGATAAACAGCGGCAGGCACTTTGATGCAGTTTCAAGAGATAGGGACGGAATGGCTCAGGTACGCAAATTGTAGAAGCATGAGACTCATCAGGCCGTCGAACGCATTAGCAGGCTGGGTTCGTCCATGCTCCATCAGCGGTTGAGTATCGCTTGAAAATCTAATCTCTCAGACTGCGTTCGACTCTCGATTCGACGATGACTAGCTTGCTGATCACTGTCGATCGAGTTGATCAGATTTGAATGAGAACGTGGCGGTGCAAAGATCAATTCGATCGATGCTCGAAGAGCAGAAACTCTTCTAGGCAGTTCTCGTCAGACAAGACGAAGAGCAGAAACTCCCGCAGAATCATGGGCAAAAGGGCGCACACCTGCTGCTTCGACTGGACCCACTGGTAGAGGTTGCAGAACCCTTGGAACGAGACTTGCCCCGTGCGGTCTGAGTCGAAGAGGCGGAGCAACATGTTGCAGCTCATCAGAGAGAAGTTGAGGCCGGCTTGCTTGAGGGCACCCTGCAACTCCTTAGTGTCCACCCGCCCGGATCGGTCTCTGTCGACGTAGTTGAACCACTGCGTCAGCTGCGTCATCAGCTGCGGGTTCATCGCCTGCTGGTACTGCTGGGGCTGGGTATACGGATTCATCGCCGCCGGAAGGAGTTCGGGATAGGGGAAGGGTGACTGGGAGGAGAGAGGGAGAGAGAAGGGTGCTCTTGATGCGGAGAAGGGCTTCGAACCCTGGGCTGCCCCCTCGGTTAGAGTTCTAGCGTTTATTGTGGTTTGGAGGTTCGGTGTTTTAGGGTCTCCGTAGTACGAGGGATGTGGGCATGATTACACACACTTTAACTACGGCTAGCCAAGTTCGTAAGTGTTGCGACCGACGCCAAGAAGAAATTCGCTTTGAATTTAGCCTTGAGCCCCCACGCGCATGCATGTCGGGCTGGCCCCTTGGTTAGAGTTCTAGCGTTTATTGTGGTTTAGAGGTTCGGTGTTTTAGGGTCTCGGTAGTACGAGGGATGTGGGCATGATTACACACACTTTAACTACGGCTAGCCAAGTTCGTAAGTGTTGCGACCGACGCCAAGAAGAAATTCGCTTTGAATTTAGCCTTGAGCCCCCCACGCGCATGCATGTTGGGCTGGCCCCTTTCTTGAAGGGGTTTGAGAGCCTGCAGGTGACAAGATATAGGCGCGTGGATGTCTGCGCTGGCGTCTGGCCGTTCTTCTTCCGACAGCGCGTTTTGGGATACCGTCGCGTCTTGCCCGACCGCGGTCAAGAGCTGCTTACTCGCCCAATGCATCGACATGCTAGCTAACGCCTGGCGGCAGTGGTCTCAGCCGGCGTTCATGAGTTCGATCGACGTCGTCTCCGATGCTAGTATGTCGGCCTGGGCGTTGGGAAGTTTGTTTGTGCGTGCCGGGGGAGACTGGCCTGTTGGTGAGTGAACATGATCGTTAGGCCAGTATCTCCTTCCAAACGCGCTGCCAGCGTTCTCTTTCGAGTTTACAGCCAAACTCACATCCGGATCCCGCGTCTCCAACCGGGTCTACTGGACTTGCGGCGTAGCGCACTGAGGAGCCTTGTTGTTCCGAGGGTTTGAGCTTTCAGGCCGGTTCCTGCGGTTATCTCCTGATTCGCTGCATAGAGCACCTGATCGCTCGCCTTGGAGGCAACGCGGAATTGTTCGCCTTAAGGCAACGCGTAACCCTCGCCAGGCAAAAGGATGTTCGCCTGAAAGTAAGCGTGTGATTGCTTGTCTCGAGCAACGCGTAAGTGTTCGTCTCGAGGCAACGTGTAGTTGTCTCAAAGCAACGCGGAAATTGCTCTCGCCGAGGCGAGGTGCATTTGCTGGCCCAAGGCAAAGGGGAAATTGCTCGCCTCAACGAACGAAGCGCGGCTGCTGAAATCCGCAGAAATCTGCTCGGGTTCAAATCTCGCCACTTAACCTTTGAACAACAGCTGCGCGAGCGATTTGCACGTCAACACCGGACCTCCACCAAGGTTTCTCCCCCGGAGCCAACCAAGGCCCAAAAAGATTTTGATGCCAAGACAAACACGCCTGAACGGTCGTGTTGCTGAACAACAACCCTTCCCTCCAATAGGCAACAAACAATTTTAACCCAAAGGTCCTCCGCGCTTTCTCGACGCCGCTTTCCACGTATGTAAAGTGGCGACAACCAAACAGCATCCGTTGGCCCACACAGTATCCCTCTCTCACTCGGATTCTACGTCAGGGTTCAATGAAGTACCCCCGAGCTCACGCCCATTTAAAGTTTGAGAATAGGTCGAGGAAGCAATTTCCCCAATGCCTCGAATCATTCGCTTTACCTGGCGTAACTCCTGTTTTGGTTCTAGCTATCCTGAGGGAAACTTCGGAGTGAACCAGCTACTAGATTGTTCGATGGGTCTTTCGCCCCTATACCCAGCTTTGACGAGCGATTTGCACGTCAACACCGCAACGGACCTCCACCAGGGTTTCCCCCGGCTTCGTCCTATCCAGGCATAGTTCGCCATCTTTCGGGTCCCAACAGGTGTACTTTTAACCCCAAATCCCTTTCCAGTAAATCAGGATCGGGCTGTGCTGCGTCCTCAAGGATTAGCGCATCTCCCTTTCAGTGCGGCTTGTGGGTTTGACCACACCCAGGCCGCAACCTTTGCAAAAGAGCACAGTGAAATATTGAAAAGCGGGACCAGAAGAGGGGCAACAAGTGAATCCACACGGTTTCGAGCAACCAGCTAAAGGGGGGAGTTGAGTAATAACAGTTATTTGACACACGTCTGGTTGTCTAAAAACACTACCACTATTTGATCCTGCTACTGTTCGGCTACCCGGAACTTTTTTTATTATTCGACAAATCGAATAATTTCACAGTGTTGTTATTCGACCATCCCCCCCCTTTACAAACGAAGCACCAGCAAGGGATGTGGCATCTCCATTCTCCGGGCCGTTACAAACTCTCCGGGTGGACCTTCGTTGGATAGGGTCTGTGTGGCACAGGAAGAAGCCATGTTCATTTCGCCTACTAAGGTGGTGGTGGGGCTGCACGTCCGAGCAAGCTCGTCAGTGGCAGCTTTGAGGCGAGCAATTACACCTTGCCTTAGGACCGACTGACCCATGGCCAATTCCTGCCAACTGGTTTCACTTCCTTTAACTGGTTGGCAGAGCATTGGCTCCGTCAGGCGAGGCGGCCGCGGCGTTCTGCGCGCTGCTACGTTTCGCAAACTGCTTGGTGATCGAAAATTACTTCTGTTTGTGTCGAATTGCGAAGCCCACGAAGGCTTTGGCTTCGGATTTAGCTGACACGAAACTCCAGTTTTAAAGCGCTATCCCATGGGGAACCCTGCTTCCCATTGAACGAAGGGGTGCAACCGGGAAGATGTGCGCGAACTAAAAAAAGACAAGGGCGCTTCGTTTTGTTTGCGTGCGGGTTGATGCGTTTTCCCACTTGTATTTACCCTGTGTCATTTTTCAGGTAAGGAATTCTGCTGCAACCACCAAACCACGCTGCCTACGTCTTTTTTAGCCTGCGCAATACACTGAAGGGCAACCCGCAAGATTGCTAGTACTAGAAACGGCCGGGAGACATGCCGTCAAACCCGGCGGGGACCTATAGGATCCTCAAAGGACCCTCAAAGGACTTTCAAAGGACCCTCAAAGGACCTTCAAAGGACCCATAAGGAAGTCTTTTGCGCCTCCGTTTGACCCCGGTTGAGACGAGGTGGGATAGCGAAGGCGCGGGTGAAAGTGGTTGCGGGTGATCACTGTGATTCTCTGTCATTTACACACTGTTTTGTTGTCACTCACGAAGGGGGTCGGTCCTGCTTCAGGATACACCAGGGTTTCCGACTCCGCAATCGTGAGCAGCACGGACTCAAAAGAGGTCTAGTCTATTCCCTGGAGAATTCGCATACTTTCAAACAGAACGAAAAAAGAGGAAAAAAGCAGAGACGCTACGCGGAACGAAGCGAGCGGTGCTCTGGACGAAATGTCTACTGAGGTGAATAAAAAAGAGAAACAAAAAATGGGTACAACAATAGCACTCCTTCCGATGGCCGTCGCTCCAGACCGCAACACAGCTGGTCTGCTGGTTGTGGCTTTCGGCAAGGGAAGGTGCTGGTATGATTTTTGTGTTACCGTCGATCCCGAGGGACGATCAGCTTGTTTTTTTGCGTATCTTTTTTTTAACAGTACATCTGTACTGACGGGAACATTTCCGGAACAACGGTTGCACAGAAAGAGAAAACGAAGCAACGAAAAAGTGCTAATACAGGAAAAACCCCCCAGAGAGGTTTATACCCTGTACACGCGAAGAACGAGAAGAATTTGCCTTATCATTTTCATCACCTTTGGTCAGTTGATGCTGATCGTCCGTTGCTTCGTTTATCAGTGCGAGCCCCAACTCCGGAAATGTTCCATTTCTAACTGGCTCGACATAAAGTAAGCCCGACACGTACTGGAAAGCTTGCTTGAGCGCCGAAGGCGCGTCTAGTGGAATCTCATTTCCGTTTCCACCATGAGACGTACGCGATGGAACTCTTTACGAGGCTGGGCAGGGGTACTATGCAAACATCCAAACATTGTACTCCTCTCCTCACATACACACACATACCCGCTTAGCGACATCTTCCACGGAAATGCCTTTAAAATTCTGGGTCCGAGAAACAAGCATCGCATATTTTCTGGAGTTGAACCGCAAGGTTTAATGAAATTGGATGGTGTTTGGTCAATGGAACTTCAATGAGAGCGACTGACAATTTCCAAAAATCGTCTAGTCTCGTGAGGTTCACACTTCAAAGGCACGGATTGATTTTTGGAAAAACGGGTCGTTCGAATGCAACTCTCACCGACCTCAGCTGTTGCAGATCTACGCGCTAAACTTAAGCATATCACTCAGCGCAGGAAAAGAAAGCAACAGCGATGCTCTTAGTAACGGCGAGTGAACTCGTGTCTGAACCAGGGTTCGTTTCCATCTTTCTTTCCACAAAGCTACTGCATCGCGTTCGACAAGGCGACATACACACAGCTACAAGTGCCGCTGAGAGGCCGTCAGCCACATCTGGCTCGCATCGGGTGAGCTAGCACCGGATGAGCTTCCGGGCAGAGGTCCAGCCTGGAGACAGACTGTCCCTCCCTGCGGTCAACGGGGACAGCTCAGCCATCGCCGTCGTCGCCCGGCGGTTGCCTGATTCCGCCACCAGCGACTGGTGCCCGAGAACGATATCCTTCAGGCCGCACCTCCGCAAATTGCTTCACACTTTACTAGTCAGACGCTTATCCGGTCTCAGGCCACCTTCCATCACGCAGCCTCCGACGGCCAGATTCGCTAAAGAGAGAAGATGCGCAAGCCAACGAGTCGGAGACGAGCACAATCCAATCAAAGGAACCCACAGGCCCAGCAAAAGACTGAAGCGCAGAGGGGACACGTGCTACTTGTCAACCACGGAGCGTGCCACGCTGTAAAGCAAAAGCACTCGTGTGGTGCAAGCCAAGATCACCGTCAACTTAGAGGCCTGCCAACAGACGAGAGCGCCAGGATGCGCACAGGCTACCGAGCACAATCCAATCACTCAAGGAGAAACACGCAGGCCCGGCACCAGACGGGAGCGCAGAGGGGACACGTGCTGGTCGTCGAGCACCGAACGCGTCGCAGCGACGAAGCCAGGCGGCGGGCGCGAGACGTGCTGCCTCCGGTCGCCAGCCCAGCTGCCGGCAGCCCACGAGGGGGACCCCGGCGCCTTCGCCGCCTCCCACTCCTGCATGAACGTGGTCCAGAACACGTTCTTCTCCGAGCCCAGCGCCGGCTTCGCCGCGTGCTGCGCCCCGAACTGCTGCGGCACGGCCCAGTACGCAGAGCCAGCGGGGGGCTGGTGGCCGGCAGACGGTGAGCCAGGGCCGGGGGTCCTCAGGAAGGTGGTGTTGCTCTGCGTCGGGCTGTGCACCGCCAGCGCGGCGCGGGCGCGGGCCTGTGTGCAGTGAGGGCAGTGCTCGCAGACTGGAGCGGACAGCGTCTGCGTGCTCACCGTGCGGCCGTAGGACACCCGGCGCTGCGGGTCGACAGTCACCCTGCGCAGCCCGCTTGACTGCGAGGCCCGCTTCCGGGCTATCTGCTGCATCCTGGCGTCGTATGCACGTGCCCTGTGGAGAGTTTATTTCTAGAGTTAAAAAATTTCGCTGGAAATTCCGGGGGTTTTAGGGTCTCCGTGTGACCATTGGTAAATGGGTACTCTTAGAGCAAGTTTTTGTGGTAAAAATGCGCTTTAGGGAACCAGAAATGTGCCCAACGGGGGAAACTGTTTTTCTCGACTTGTAGTCGAGAAATTAGAGTGAAAATTTGCTTCGTGGTATCCCGGGTTTTGATGTCGCCGGGTGACCACTGTCGAAAATGGGGTACATACACCCTGTGTATGTCCACCGGGAAGAGCACAAGCTTTACACCGCCGACGTGTATGTTTTAGAACTTAGAGAAGGCAGTTCAGTTAAGTTCTCCTCCCGCCAAAATACATTTGAAAACACTGACCACTGAAGAAACGTTCTAAAGCATACACGTCGCTGTAAGGCTTCTGCTCTCCCCAGTGTACATACACAGGATGTCATAGAGTGGTCTCTATCCCTAAATACTAAGTAGCATGGTGTGTGGTCCTTTTTAGATGGATTGTGTCTGGCGCTCTCTCTCCCATAGGATTGCCGCCCGAGGGAACCGGCTGTGAGCCGAAACTCGACGCCGGTCTCTCCGGATTGCACCAAGAGATGGCATCGCGGCGGATCACAAAGCACCCGCCCTGCACGAGGCACGCGCCCAAGACCCGTGCACGGCTACCGTAGCACCCTCCATGTTTGCACCTTCCTCGGATCCTACGGTCGGGAAGGGCTTCAATGCAGTTGGAAAAACACGTTCCCCTTCTCCGCGTTCTGCGTGTGGGGTTGCCACCGGGCAACTGCCGCAGCAGCCGCAGATACGTCCTTCTCGCTACCTACCAGTGTGTTCCTGGTTGTTGCCCTTACTAAGTAGCATTGTGTGATCCGGTGGCCTTACTTGGGTGTACTCGGGAAGTACTTGGGAACTTGGGACTTCACGGAAAGTACGAAAAATGCAAAATGATTGTCACCACTCGCCATTTTACCCTATTTGGGGCACATGGGGTGCACTTGGGAAGTTCTTCGTAAGTTCATGGGAAGGTAAGGTTCCTACTGTGGATCACGCCATAACCAAAGAGACGTTCTAAAAGCATACATGTCGGCGGCTGTAAGATGCTTCTGCTCTTCCCATAGCTGGCAGACGCGCCGCCACTCTGCTTTGGTCGTCAAGACCGGGGGGGAGCCCCCGCACTGGACGGTCAGATCCGGAGAAGGCTGCGGTCTCGCGTTGTGGTGGAAGAAGCCCCAGAACTCGTTGCACGCTTGGAACGACTCCCTGCCGCCGGACGCGGCGGCCAGGGTGACGGTGCAGGGGTTGGCCAGGTCCCAGCCGGCGACGAACCGGCGCAGGAACACCTGGTTCACGAGGGTGACTCCCGCGTCGTGCGAGCTCTTTACAACGGAGTACGGCGGATCGGTAGCCCCGTCACACAGCAGATACTGCGTCGTGAAGTTGTCCCAGAAGTCACTGTGCGGGTGTGTGTGTGTGGGATTCAATGGTCTCTCTTAAGGTAGCCAAATGCCTCGTCTTCTAAATAAAGACGCGCATGAATGGACCAATGAGATTCCTTCTGTCCCTACCTTCTATCTGGCGAAACAGCAGTCAAGGGAACGGACTTGAAACTGTCAGCGGGGAAAGAAGACCCTGTTGAGTTTGACTCTAGTCTGACTTTGTGCAGTGACACGAGAGGTGTAGAATAGGTGGGAGGCGGTGGGTTACGCATACCACGATACCACACTAGCTGCTAGTGGATGGCTTGTGTGTACACACCCACGAGTATGGTGTATCGGTGGATACCACCAGCTGCTACCTACCCAGCATCCCTGATACCTACGAGGTGATGGTACCGAGGTGCTGTGGATACCACCACATACACCGATACCACGATACGTGCTAGTGGGTGGTGGGTTGTGTGTACACACCCACGAGTATGTAACGGTGGTATCCACAGCACCCTACGTATCCATCCGCTTCCTAGGTATCAGGGATGACGAGCAGGTGCTAGGTGGATACCTGTTGCGGAGTATACCCCAGGGTTTCAGCTATATTCCGAGACTAGAGGTATGATAATAGCTCTATCGAGCCAACCCCACTTTTTAGGGGGTCCGCGGGCGAAGCCCGGGGGCACTTTTTATAGTGTTTTTTTTTTTTTTTCTTTTTTTTTTCCCCGACGACAACTAGTGTCAGACTAGCCTACCCGAAGGCAGTTTATTCCTTTAGGCAAGATTTCTCTACCGGCGGAAGTTGTTTGGGTTAACGTCTTTTTTTTTTTTTTTTTTCGCAAAGCGTCCAGGGCCTTATATATAAAAATTCCTCCCACGTAACTGTCCAAAAGTTGCTCGGAGTTACTAAAAATCCCAGTTGCGGCGCAACAGCACGTTTATGTATCCGACAGGGTGCACCTCTTTGTGGTTGTCACTACTGTCCATCACAGAGACTGTCCTTCGGAAGCAAAAGAGCCATGCGAAGAAGGCGAGTGTTGGGGTACTTTAGCAGTGTGCCGGGATCATTCAAGAACACTTGGCAGTAATCTGCAACAGCAGGGCGGACAGCCGCGGTCTTCGCTTTCTTGGCAACACGTCATGAAACAATACACAAGCCAGAAATACCAGCGCCGCAGGCGCGGAAATTTTTTCCAAGCTATTGAGCCAGTCGCAGGTTCCTAAATTGAGGCTGTACGTTGCTTCAACGATGATCCAAAGGTGCAGTAACCGGTGCTGTGTACTGCTAGTGTGACTGCTGTACTGTAGCATTACTACTGGGCCCCTCAGCCAGGGCATTCTGTGCTTTTTTTTTTTGTTGCTCGGACTTGGTCCGAGCACCAGACCCATATATAAGCCACTGAAAGCGTCTCCATAGGAAGTTTTCCCCCCTGGCACTGACACCGTGATGGCAGAGTGAACGGCGCACGCCTTCAGGGTTCGAAGACCCCGGCCGAGGACACTTTTCCGGTCGAAAATGATTTTTCAGGGTTTGTTGGTTTTCGGGTCTGATGTGCCCGAAACTTGCGTTTTTGCAGAGTTTCTCAATATCTCGCGGTTTTGGGTCATCTTGGGTAGTTTGAGTCAACCTACCAGAACGCAGCATCGCCCATTTGCCTCACCAGAACTTTGCTTCGCCCGAACTTTGCTTTGCTTCGCCTGAACGTTGCTTTCACCAGAACTTAGCCTCATGCTTTGCTTTGCCCGAACTTTACTTCACCAGAACTTAGCATCGCCCGAACTTTGCTTCATCAGAACTTAGCATCGCCCGAACTTTGCTTTGCTTCGCCCGAACTTAGCATCGCCCATTTGCCTCACCAGAACTTTGCTTCGCCCGAACTTTGCTTTGCTTCGCCTGAACGTTGCTTTCACCAGAACTTAGCCTCATGCTTTGCTTTGCCCGAACTTTACTTCACCAGAACTTAGCATCGCCCGAACTTTGCTTCATCAGAACTTAGCATCGCCCGAACTTTGCTTTGCTTCGCCCGAACTTAGCATCGCCCATTTGCCTCACCAGAACTTAGCTTCACCCGAACTTTGCTTTGCTTCGCCTGAACGTTGCTTTCACCAGAACTTAGCCTCATGCTTTGCTTTGCCCGAACTTTACTTCACCAGAACTTAGCATCGCCCGAACTTTGCTTCATCAGAACTTAGCATCGCCCATTTGCCTCACCAGAACTTTGCTTCGCCCGAACTTTGCTTTGCTTCGCCTGAACGTTGCTTTCACCAGAACTTAGCCTCATGCTTTGCTTTGCCCGAACTTTACTTCACCAGAACTTAGCATCGCCCGAACTTTGCTTCATCAGAACTTAGCATCGCCCGAACTTTGCTTTGCTTCGCCCGAACTTAGCATCGCCCATTTGCCTCACCAGAACTTTGCTTCGCCCGAACTTTGCTTTGCTTCGCCTGAACGTTGCTTTCACCAGAACTTAGCCTCATGCTTTGCTTTGCCCGAACTTTACTTCACCAGAACTTAGCATCGCCCGAACTTTGCTTCATCAGAACTTAGCATCGCCCGAACTTTGCTTTGCTTCGCCCGAACTTAGCATCGCCCATTTGCCTCACCAGAACTTTGCTTCGCCCGAACTTTGCTTTGCTTCGCCTGAACGTTGCTTTCACCAGAACTTAGCCTCATGCTTTGCTTTGCCCGAACTTTACTTCACCAGAACTTAGCATCGCCCGAACTTTGCTTCATCAGAACTTAGCATCGCCCGAACTTTGCTTTGCTTCGCCCGAACTTAGCATCGCCCATTTGCCTCACCAGAACTTTGCTTCGCCCGAACTTTGCTTTGCTTCGCCTGAACGTTGCTTTCACCAGAACTTAGCCTCATGCTTTGCTTTGCCCGAACTTTACTTCACCAGAACTTAGCATCGCCCGAACTTTGCTTCATCAGAACTTAGCATCGCCCGAACTTAGCATCGCCCATTTGCCTCACCAGAACTTAGCTTCACCCGAACTATGCTTTGCTTCGCCCGAACTTAGCATCGCCCATTTGCCTCACCAGAACTTTGCTCGCCCGAACTATGCTTTCACCAGAACTTAGCCTCACCAGAACTTAGCTTCACCCGAACTATGCTTTGCTTCGCCCGAACTTTGCTTCGCCGAACATAGCTTCACCAGAACTTTGCTTTGGCTTAGGCTAAGCTTCGCCCGAACTTTGCTTTCACCAGAACTTAGCTTCGCCCGAACTTTGCTTTCACCAGAACTTAGCCTCCCCGGAACTTTGCCTGACCAGAACTTGCATCGCTCGAACTTTGCTTCGCCAGAACTTCGGTTTGCCCGAACTTTGCTCGCCCGAACTTTGCTTTGCTTCGCCCGAACTTAGCTTCGCCCGAACTTTACTGTTTCCCGAACGTTAACTGCTGCCTCTAGTCTCGCTGGGCGCCGGTCTTTACCGGCACAAATGTACTACGTTACGGCTGGAGGTCCTGCCGGCTGCTCGTGGTAATCACGCGCTGTTTAGAACGGTAGCCTTGATTGGTGCAGGCTTCCTGCTTCGAGCCCCGTGTGCTGCTGGTTGCAGCATGTATCCGTGCGGGTGTGTGTTGTAGACCTGTTTTCACGTGGTGCCTTCCTGTGCGAGAGGCGCCCACGCCTCCTTCAGTTTCAAGATGATCCCGCTGGTTGCGAGTAGGGGTCCGTGTTCAACTGGGGGTGGTGCTTTGAACAACACCTCGCGATCCCTTCGTTGTCAGCTTCGCACTCGCCGCAGCGCCCCAGTCTGTGACCGAGCAGTATTGCATCCACGGCCATAGGCTGTCTCCTTCATGATGGAACGTGTGTGTGTGTGTTGGAATTCAATCACGGGTAACCCCTGAAGCGGAGTATAGCCCAAGTTGTCAGCACTCTCATGCCACAGCTGAAGCTCGTGCCGGCTGCTCGTGGTGACCACGCATACAAGGGTGTTGAAGTATGGTTAAAGATAAAGTGGTGCACAAATCGCATACCGGTTCGCCGGGAACGAGAACTGCTCCCCGTCTGTAATTTTTGCCGCGAGTAACTGCGAGCGACTGGTCGGCTCGTCCGATGGTTCGAACCACGGCTGTGTTTATGGAGTGAAAAACTTTCGGAAAAGAAAGCTGGCTTGAGAATCCGGGACTTTCAGAGTGCAAGTTTGCTTGAGAATCCGGGATTTTCAGAGTGTAAGTTTGCTTGAGAATCCGGTATTTTCAGAGTGCACGTTCGCTTGATAATCCGGGATTTTTAGAGTGAAAATTCGCTTGAGAGTCCAGGATTTTCAGAGTGCAAGTTCGCTTCAGAATCCGGGATTTTTAGAGTGAAAGTTCGCTTGAGAGTCCAGGATTTTCAGAGTGCAAGTTTGCTTGAGAATCCGGGATTTTCAGAGTGCAAGTTCGCTTGAGAATCCGGGATTTTTAGAGTGAAAGTTCGCTTGAGAGTCCAGGATTTTCAGAGTGCAAGTTCGCTTCAGAATCCGGGATTTTCAGAGTGAAAGTTCGCTTGAGAGACCAGGATTTTCAGAGTGCAAGTTTGCTTGAGAATCCGGGACTTTCAGAGTGCAAGTTCGCTTGATAATCCGGGATTTTTAGAGTGAAAGTTCGCTTGAGAGTCCAGGATTTTCAGAGTGCAAGTTCGCTTCAGAATCCGGGATTTTTAGAGTGAAAGTTCGCTTGAGAGACCAGGATTTTCAGAGTGCAAGTTTGCTTGAGAATCCGGGATTTTCAGAGTGCAAGTTCGCTTGAGAATCCGGGATTTTTAGAGTGAAAGTTCGCTTGAGAGTCCAGGATTTTCAGAGTGCAAGTTCGCTTGAGAATCCGGGATTTTCAGAGTGAAAGTTCGCTTGAGAGTCCAGGATTTTCAGAGTGCAAGTTTGCTTGAGAATCCGGGATTTTCAGAGTGCAAGTTCGCTTGATAATCCGGGATTTTTAGAGTGAAAGTTCGCTTGAGAGTCCAGGATTTTCAGAGTGCAAGTTCGCTTGAGAATCCGGGATTTTTAGAGTGAAAGTTCGCTTGAGAGTCCAGGATTTTCAGAGTGCAAGTTCGCTTCAGAATCCGGGATTTTTAGAGTGAAAGTTCGCTTGAGAGACCAGGATTTTCAGAGTGCAAGTTTGCTTGATAATCCGGGATTTTCAGAGTGCAAGTTCGCTTGATAATCCGTGATTTTTAGAGTGAAAGTTCGCTTGAGAGTCCAGGATTTTCAGAGTGCAAGTTTGCTTGAGAATCCGGGATTTTTGGAGTGAAAGTTCGCTTGAGAGACCAGGATTTTCAGAGTGCAAGTTCGCTTCAGAATCCGGGATTTTTAGAGTGAAAGTTCGCTTGAGAGTCCAGGATTTTCAGAGTGCAAGTTCGTTTTAGAATCTTCAGAGTGAAAGGTCGCTTGAGAATCCGGGATTTTCAGAGTCGAGACGGTCCGTAACACACACACACACACACACACACAGAGACACACCATTTGCGGTATCCAAGCCGGCTCATTGTCCCGAGCGGCAACGGACGAAGGGACCACGATGTGCGTCGGCGGCGCCGAGGCGATGGCAGACAACTGGTAGCCTTGCAACGGCGACGCCACCACGGCGTGCGGCGGCGGGCTCTGCACCCCCGCGGGCAGCAGCGGCCGCGACGAGGCCGGGCTGGCCGGCATGTCGACCGCACCGACGAAGCGGCGCGGCGGCGCGTTGTCGAAGGCTGCACCAGCAGCGGTCGGCTGCTGCTGGTGCTGTTGGAGCTGCGGCTGTTGATGAGGGAGCAAAGGGGCGGTACTCGGATCAGCCGTTAAAGCAAGGGGGCCGGTGATGTCGGGGAGCGGTTGTAGCCCATCGGCGGCCGCAAGGTACGACAAACGAGTGGCGTCGGGATGAGATGCCCCCAGCTGCTGGTACTCCGGGGATGCCTGCGGCATCGACCGGTAATCTGTGTACGGCACGGCCGGCTTGACCGGCAGCTCGACGACTTCTTCCGGGTGGTGCAGGCGCTCCTCCATCTCGAGGGCCTCCTTCAGGTTCAAAGGGACGAAGTGCGTCTTCGGCTTCGCCAGCTGCGCCCGCTTCCGCAGCGCCGTCGCATCGGGCACCAGCGCCACGAACTGCTCCGGCGGCCATTCCCCCCGGAGCAGCTTCACCCGTTCCAGCACGCTCACGAACGTACGCGCGTCGATGTGCTGGTCCCTGTAGGTGCGTGAAGGGAGTGATACAACAAGGTTTCGGTCATAGGGGACTAGTCCCCGTGGGAAATTGTATTCCTCGACTTTTGGCAGGGAATTGCACTTTGCCAATCTTGAGCAAATTTGAGCTATTTTTTCAGATTTTGGCCGCTTTGGCCAATTATCCCCCGAACTATGACCCTTGGTCCGAATGTTGGGGACGAGATGCCCCCAGCTGTTGGTACTCCGGGAATGCCTGCGGCATCGACCGGTAGTCGGTGCACGAGCTCGACGACCTCTTCCAGGTGGCTTCCTTCAGGTTCAAAGGGACAAAGTGCGTCTTCGGCTTCGCCAGCTGTGCCCGCTTCCGCAGCGCCGTCGCTGCTCCGGCGGCCATTCCCCCCGGAGCAGCTTCACCCGTTCCAGCACGCTCACGAACGTACGCGCGTCGATGTGCTGGTCCATGTAGGTGCGTGAAGGGAGTTATGCAAAAAGGTTTGGGTCATAGGGGACTAGTCCCCGTGGGCAATGCGCCCGCAACGAGGACTAGTCCCTGTCGGAAATTGGTTTCCTCAACTTTTGGCAGGGAATTGCACTTCGCAAATCTTGAGCAAATTTGAGCGATTTCTTTCAGATTTTGGCCGTTTTGGCCAATTCTTTCCCCGAACTATGACCCTTGGTCCGAATTTTGGGTCCAAATTTTGGGTCAATTTTCTGAGTCCAAAAATGGATAAACGTAAAACAAATTTTCTTTCTGTCGGGTTGTGCCAGGGAAAGCCTGCTACACGGGAGCTAAGCTTCACGTGTTCGGCGGTACTGCAGAGCCACGGGCCTACGGGCCGAGTGGCTACCGATTCCCCAAACTAAAGCATCAAGGCGTGGCGCACCTTGGGGCTTGGCGCTCGCGCTGAACACAAGCTCGTCGAGACGGTCAGCCGCAGGGCAGAGCGGGACGGGGTTGTGGCACTGTGCTGCCTCCGACTCAAGCTTTGCAAGCTGTGGTTGACCGTCACGTCCCTGGACAGGAGCGACCTTTTTCTTCTTCTTCTTCTCTTCTTCTTCTTCTTCGGGTTGTGCAACAAGGGAAGCCATACCGGGAGTCCGGGTACAAGTCGAGGAGCAAGTCCGGCAGCGCCGGGACCGTGCGCAGGAGCAGCCGGAACGAGTTCGGGCGCGGGAGGGCCGCCACCTCGGCGCTCAGGATGCACGACAGCGGCACCAGGCGGCGGGTGTTGGCCTCCCGGTCGCACAGCAGTAGGGCCCACGCGGTGAGGCAGACAACCCGTTCGGAGGTGCCGCGGTGGTGGTTGACCTTCCGGCACCACAGCGCCGAGCAGAGCAAGTCCTGGCCGCAGTTCTGCGCGAGGCTTTCGGACAGCGGCGGGCTGACGCCGCCTGTGATCTCTTGCAGGATGCTCCGCAGGCTTCTGCCGGAAGGCGCGGTGGGGTACAGGACAGCGTTCATCTCGCCCCGCCCCGCTTCTCCCCTACTCGCCCCGCCATACACCGCCATCCATCGCCGGCCGCCGCCCAATACGCGAGCCTTCCCCCTCCCACCCCCGTTCCTGCAGGGGTTGCGTGATAACGAGAGGGATGCAGATGCCGTGCTGATCCGTGCCAGTGGACAAGTGGAGAGAGAGAGAAGAGACGAGTTAGAGTGCAGGGACCATCTCTCCGGGGAGTTTCGCGCGTAGTCGGTGTGCTGCTACGGCGGGCGTAAGTCGCTCCGGAGGCGCGCTGCAAGTTGCGGCTCTGCTACAGTGAGTGGCGGCACCGGAGTTGGTGCTGCAGCGGGCGCTCTGGCCGGCGGGTGAGCTCGTCTCGCGGGGGATCGCCGCCTTGTAAAGCTGCGGGCCCTCTCCTTTCTCGCGACAATGCCGTGCTGATCCGTACCATCGTAGCGTTGTAGCACCTGAATAGCTAGCTGTCCACTGTCATAGCACGCATGCGTAGTCCACATCGGCAAACGATGTGTGCTGTACCTAGCAGTACACCGACTACGTTCGATGATATGTGGTAGGCTGTGCATACCTCATTTAGCAGTACACCAACTATGTTTGGATGATATGTGGTAGGCCGTGCATACCTCGCCTTGCAGTTCACCTACTATGTTTGTATGCCATGTGGTGTGCTGTGCATACCTCATCTAGCAGTACACCTACTACGCTCGATGATATGCGGTAGGCTGTGCATACCTCGCCTTGCAGTTCACCTACTACGTTTGTATGCCGTGTGGTGTGCTGTGCATCCCTCGCTGTGCTTCACAACTTAGCATACATCTACTACGTATGGATGCACTGCGGTGTGCTGTGCATATATTTGTGATAATCATTGGCCCGGAGAACCTTTCCTTGGGGTGGCCGAAGCGACCACCCCTCAACTGTCAACCGGAGACTACAAAAACACCAGGAAGGCTGAACGGCAGCCACACGAAGGCCGCAATTTTGTTGTTGCTTTTTTCCTGTTGGCAACTTGAAGGGGGGGGGGTCGAATAATAACAGTTATTTGACACACGTCTGGTTGTCTAAAAACACGACCACTATTTGATCCTGCTACTGTTCGGCTACCCGGAACTTTTATTATTATTCGACAAATCGAATAATAACACAGGTGTTATTCCTCGACCCCCAGACTAGCCCACCCGGGGGTGGTTGATTCCTTCAGGCAGGGTCTCCCCCGTCCAGAGTTTGCTTGGGTCCAAGATGATGGGCGCCCTTCGGCTATTTAGTTCCTATTTCGCTCTCTTTGCCATTTTCTTGATATGCGTCCTCCCTCACTCTTAGCGTCCTAACCGGTCCTTTTTAATTCCGAAACCAAATGGAAACAAAAGGAAAAGAAAACTTCTTCTGCAATTTCTTTTTTATTTTCCCCCTACGCGACTCGAACCCGAAGGAACCCATGGAAAGCAGAACGAGATAAACCCAAAAAGAAAACGAAAGGACGAGAATGGAAATAGCACGCAAGAAAAAGCAAGTGAGCGGCACACTAGCACGGGGCAGTGCTAAGTGGCAGGGGCCTGCACCCCGGACTTCAGCAGCCATATACTAAGTCAATGCGGGAGTGAAAAAGAGCGGGAGCGGCCACTCCCGCATTGAGGGGGTCCCACTCTCGCATTGAGGGGGTACTCCCGCATTGAGGGGGTACTCCCGCATTGCGGGAGTACCACTCCCGCATTGAGGGGGTCCCACTCTCGCATTGAGGGGGTACTCCCGCATTGCGGGAGTACCACTCCCGCATTGAGGGAGTGCCACTCCCGCATTGAGGGGGTACTCCCGCATTGCGGGAGTACCACTCCCGCATTGAGGGGGTCCCACTCTCGCATTGAGGGGGTACTCCCGCATTGAGGGAGTGCCACTCCCGCATTGAGGGGGTACTCCCGCATTGCGGGAGTACCACTCCCGCATTGAGGGGGTCCCACTCTCGCATTGAGGGGGTACTCCCGCATTGAGGGAGTGCCACTCCCGCATTGAGGGGGTACTCCCGCATTGCGGGAGTACCACTCCCGCATTGAGGGGGTCCCACTCTCGCATTGAGGGGGTACTCCCGCATTGCGGGAGTACCACTCCCGCATTGAGGGGGTCCCACTCTCGCATTGAGGGGGTACTCCCGCATTGAGGGAGTGCCACTCCCGCAATCCGGAGTGGGAGTCCGGGGTGTGTTCAACCAAACAGACCCCCGCCGCCCGCTATGTCACAGTACAGTTGCTCCAGGAGGGTTGGGAAAGCGAATGTCTCGGCCCTAACTATATCCCCAGACCAACTGTTCAGCGCAAACCACCGGGTAACCGAAGAGATGCCCATTTCGAGGTCGCGAAACTCTTGAGACGCATACACCTCTACGGGAAAACAGGTATAAAGGTAATATTAGGTGTGTATGCACCACCATGCGGAGTATGTGTAGATGCGTAGATACTTCTTCTGGAGTTCAGAGGCGTTTTGGAGGGGGCTTAGGTGGGTTGGTCGCCCGTTTGGGTATATTTTGCGATTTGAGGCGGGGCATTAGCTTGGTCTCCGGCACATCTTTGGACCGCTGACGGCTTTTTGCGTCCTCACTCAGGAATGGGCCCCTCTTGCTACCGAGTGCTCCCGATGGCGCCCCAGGCCGGGTCTGTGCTTGTCTGGTAGAGGTCTTCTCCCTGCTGAAGGAAATGACGTTAGCGAAGGGGTGGGTACGAGCTGCTATGCCCTTTCCAACGTACTCTTCGTGCTACGGCGGCCTCTGTGTACCGGGGCCAGGCGGTCAACACCGCACGACGCGACGTATCTTCACGACAATGCTGGGCCCTGAGTGCCTCGGATTGCACATTGGCCACCTCTGCCGGGGGTCTGGGTGATGGTGTAGTGCCATTTATGTCCCTCTTTTTTTGCATAAGCATTGCAACTTTGGACGGACAGTCCAAATGTGGATACAGAAGGTAATCCCCTGTTTGAGGCCCTTCTGGGGTCCGACTGGGGTCCTTCTTTTTTTTTGGTGGGACCTTTTGGGTGATTCCCCGTAAGAAGTTTAAGTTAGAGCCGGTTCTTCGGTTTCCAAAACCGGTATCATGCAGGGTCAAAACCTTGTGTCTTTTTGGGAATGGCCAAATTTTTTTTTCCGGAAAAAAATTGGGTTTTTTGAATTTTTAAAATTTTGGAACAAACTCTGCGGTAATTTTTGATGAGGTTGAGCAATTTTTTTTTTTTTTTTTCCAAATTTTTTTTTTGGAGGCCATCGGCTCCGCGGGAGCGTTTTAAAAAGACAAGGTTTTGACCCTGCATGGTATTGTGTTGGGATGTTCCCCGGTTTTGGAAAGAAATGTGAAAACGGGTTTTTGCCTAGAGGCTTTTCGTGTTATTCTGCAGATGCTTTGGGCTATCTTTGTGTCTTTGCTTTCAGTTGTCTTCTTAACCATGATTAAGTGCGCAAATGGTGTCAGCCGAAGCTGGTAACGAAATGTGAAAAAAAACGGGGCTTCGCCTAGAGAGGCTTTTCGAATGTTGGATCGGGGGTTTGACAGCAGGCGTTTCGTGTTTCTGAAAGCACCTTATTTTTTGCAGGATTAGGGTTTGAATTTTTTTCGTACGTCTTGGCCAATTGTTAAGTGCGCAAGTATGGGTGGATCGCTTGAGCATCATCCATTTTCGGGACCGGTGCATTCGGCAGGTGAGTTGTTACACACTCATTATCGGATGCCGACTTCCATGGCCACCGTCCTGCTGTCAAGATGAACCGGCACTTTTTGTGGGATCTGATGAGCGATCACTCGGACACCTTAAGTCAGCTCTCGGTTCATCCCGCGTCGCCAGTCCTGCTTACCAGAAGTGGCCCGCTTAGAACCAGGATTCTACGTCAGGGTTCAATGAAGTAACCCCGAGCTCCCGCCCATTTAAAGTTTGAGAATAGGTTGCTGTTGGTGCCTGCCGATGCTAAAGGGGGATAAAGTGGGATTCGACCCCCCAGCAGTCGGAATCGGCTGGCACTTGCGCCACGGCACTTGCGCCACAGCGCGCGACCTTTCACTGAAGTTGTTCAGTTAACCAACCAATACTGCTTAACTGAACAACTTCATTGGTTGCAGAAGCTATCTCTTCCTCATTCAAATTTTGAAATTTGGCGTACGTGGGTGTTCCCGGTAGTAATGGAGCAGGGTACCCGGGCTGCAGGAACAGCGGATAACGTGTTTGATGCACGGGCGATACGCCGTTCATTTTTTGCAGCCTTCTTGCCTGTTGTCTGATGAAGATACTCGTGTCGTCCACCTCTGAGCGGGATCACCACATACCACCACGTAGCACTAACCACGTAGTACCAGGTGCTACAGGGTACTCTGTTAGGTAGGACTACGCTGTGGTACTACGTAGATTCCATGAATCGGTAGATGTTCCGCACATACCACCACGTAGCACTAACCACGTAGTACCAGGTGCTACAGGGTACTCTGTTAGGTAGGACTACGCTGTGGTACTACGTAGATACCATGAATCGGTAGATGCTCCGCACATACCACCACGTAGCACTAACCACGTAGTACCAGGTGCTACAGGGTACTCTGTTAGGTAGGACTACGCTGTGGTACTACGTAGATACCATGAATCGGTAGATGCTCCGCACATACCACCACGTAGCACTAACCACGTAGTACCAGGTGCTACAGGGTACTCTGTTAGGTAGGACTACGCTGTGGTACTACGTAGATACCATGAATCGGTAGATGTTCCGCACATACCACCACGTAGCACTAACCACGTAGTACCAGGTGCTACAGGGTACTCTGTTAGGTAGGACTACGCTGTGGTACTACGTAGATACCATGAATCGGTAGATGCTCCGCACATACCACCACGTAGCACTAACCACGTAGTACCAGGTGCTACAGGGTACTCTGTTAGGTAGGACTACGCTGTGGTACTACGTAGATACCATGAATCGGTAGATGCTCCGCACATACCACCACGTAGCACTAACCACGTAGTACCAGGTGCTACAGGGTACTCTGTTAGGTAGGACTACGCTGTGGTACTACGTAGATACCATGAATCGGTAGATGCTCCGCACATACCACCACGTAGCACTAACCACGTAGTACCAGGTGCTACAGGGTACTCTGTTAGGTAGGACTACGCTGTGGTACTACGTAGATACCATGAATCGGTAGATGCTCCGCACATACCACCACGTAGTACCACAGGTACTCTGTAGGTAGTACTACGGTGTGGTACTACTAGATACCATGAATCGGTAGATGCTCCGGATGGGATCACCACATATCACCACATACCACCACGTAGTACCACAGGTACTCTGTAGGTAGTACTACGGTGTGGTACTTCTAGACACCATGAATCGGTAGATGCTCCGGATGGGATACCCATCGGCATGCAGCCGATGGTTGACTGCGAGCATCATCGAGGATTTTATTTCGGTATCCTCTGAAACCTAAGTGCCGCTTCACAGCAGCTTCACTCGTCGTGGCTGGGAACGGATCTACTGGAACAATAGGGGGACACTTTCGCCGCGGCAGGCTTTGGTACCTCCGTGCTTCGGTCATTGAAGTCACGGACACATAAGCGCGGAGCCAGAGTGTGTCTGCAGACAGGACAGCAGTGTGAGTCTGGTTTGTCAGGCAGTTCGAGCACAGTGGAGCCAGCTTCAGAAGCTGGAGTTAAAGCTGGAGTCAAGTATGCGGGTGTCAAACCCACTTTTCGGGTGCGACAGGGGGGTCGTTGTTATTGGTGCTGGTTTTGAGGGATAAGGAAACATCAGAATTCTTTTTGCGGTGGTCTCCGCTGGCCCGGTAGTTTGTGCTGCCGCCAACTTCTTTTTCACTCGTTCTCTTCTCTTCTCACTACTGTACGTACGCTTTCACTCTTCTTCTCACTTTGGCTAGCGGGGATTGCAAGAACGTGCTTGGAATGGGTAGGTGCTCAACACCGCACTGGTCCCGTCTGCGCCGTGTTTCGGTCCTTTAAGCCACGGACACATAAGGCGGACCATCATCAGCGCGGAACCTGAGTGTCTGCAGACAGGACAGCGGTGTGAGTCTGGTCGGTCAGGCGGCTGTTCGTAGCTCGTCACAGCCAGGACCACCCGTGCTACTAGAGCACAGGCGAATCCGTCACGGGGAGAAGGCCCCTACAACCGTGCCTGAGCAATCAGTTAAAAAGGGGGGGGGGGGCACATCCTCTTAAACTCCAACTTGGTTCCCTGTGGTCGGGAGCCAGTCGGGCTAACTTTTGTGGCTGCTGTTTGGGTTTCTGATGTTTTTCCTTAAGGAATTGCCTTGTGGTGGTGATTTCGCCCTGTTCTCACATTCTGCGAACGATCAAATGCTCTCTTTTCTTTTTGTATAAGCACCTGCTTTGTAGGAAATTCTTAAGGAGACTGCCAGTTGCGAAAGACCAAAGGAGGTAAATGTGCCTGTAGCCCACACGAAACACAGGTAAATCTGGGTTTAGTGGCGGGAGTTGTATTGTTTTCTCCCCCTCTAACCTCCTTCGAAATGAGCACAAGGCAGTCCCTCGAGTATTTTTTTCGAGCTGAAAACTTCGGTTTTCAAGCTGGGTGTTCTCGCGCGTTCTTTCCGATAGATAATCGTAGGGATATCCGGCTAGAGGCGGTTGCCGGCTGATTAAACTTCGAGCGTTTCTTTTTTACCTGCAGGACTCGCACGAAAACAGCCGATTTTCGACAGTGTAAGCTTTGGCTATGCCGCCCATGGGGCGGAATCAGCTTGATGCACAAATCGGGCAAGATGCGAATCAAGATGTTGTCGCAAAAACATTCTGATCGGCAAACCTTCCAAAAATCAGCTTCTTCTGCGGGACATCGTCGAGCGCAGCCGAGGAAACGCCCTTGCGCGTGCCGGGTGAAGCGGGGGAGAAGCTAGTCAATGCCTCCCCCCCGCCTCTGCGTTTCCCGTCCGTGTTCGCGGCTTGGCCGTCTTCTGACGAGAAGAGAAAGCTGACACGTTCTTGGCGGGGGAACACGACGCAGCTGCACGCAGCACCTCGTGAATCGAGACCGGTCGATTTCCTGAAACTTTTTTTCCGGCTAAAACCAGCCGCTTTTTTCCTGAGCGCGAAACATTGCTTTGCCGTGCGGACCCCGATATCCCGATATCTGGGTCTGAGCTCCCGACCTCGGGGCCAGAAACGCTTGTGTCTGCGGCCTACGCGCGCGCGCGTCGTATATATCATGCAGGGTCAAAACCTTGTGTCTTTTTAAAACGCTCCCGCGGGGCCGATGGACCCCAAAAAAAAAGTTGGAAAAAAAAAAAAAAAAAAATCGCTCAACTTCAGCAAAAATTACTGCAGAGTTTGTTCCAAAATTTTAAAATTCAAAAAACCCAATTTTTTTTCCAGAATTTTTTTTTTTTTGCCGTTTCCAAAAAGACACAAGGTTTTGACCCTGCATGATATACACAACCTCAGACCACCAGATCGGGAGCTGAGCATGCCGTGTGACCCAATATGGGCCCACTATGAGACCCATATCAGCACGGTATTGCATCGGTGTATCATGCAGGGTCAAAACCTTTTGTCTTTTGGGAAATGGCAAAAAAGAATAGGCGTGTGTTTGTTTGTACGTGCCGGGGGAGGATTAGCCTGTTAGTGAGTGATAGTGAGTGAATATGATCGGTAGGCTAATCTTCTCCCAAACACGCTGCCAGCGTTCTCTTTCGTGTTTACAATTAAGGACAACATGGCTTATATGGCCAGCCTACTTATCATAAACTGCTTGTATGGCCACTAAAGTTTCATAAATTGCTTATATGGCCAGCAATGTTTCAGAAAACTGCATATATGGCCAGCAATGTTTCAGAATACTGCTTATATGGCCAGCGACGTTTCAGAATACTGCTTATATGGCCAGCAATGTTTCACAATACTGCTTATATGGCCAGCAATGTTTCAGATTACTGCTTATATGGCCAGCAATGTTTCAAAATTGCTTATATGGCCAGCAATGTTTCAGAAACTGCTTATATGGGCAGAAATGTTTCAATACTGCTTATATGACCAGTAGCAATGTTTCGAAAACTGCTTTTATGGCCAGCAATGTTTCAGAATACTGCTTATATGGCCAGTGGCAATGTTTCATAAACTGCTTATATGGCCAGCAATGTTTCAGAGGTTGCGTATATGGCCAGCAATGTTTCAGAAAATAGCTTCTATGGCCAGCAACGTTTCAAAATTGCTTTTATGGCCAGCAATGTTTCGAAAGTTGCTTATATGGCCAACAATGTATCGAAAGTTGCTTATATGGCCAGCAATGTTTCAAAAGTTGCTTATATGGCCAGCAATGTTTCAAAAAGTTGCTTATATGGCCAGGGGTACTTTTTGGGTCCAATTCTGGATATCTCTTTACGAGGGTGCAATTTTGGTCCGGGGGTGCCATCTTGGTCAAACTTTGGGTCAGAATTTTTGGGTGGTCGAAATTTTGGGTGATTTTGAGTCAATTTTTGGGTAGTATTTGCGGTCAATTATTTGTCACGGTTTTGGCTTGCAGTGGAGTGAGCAACGTCAGTCGGTAGGTGCAAGCTCAGATGCAGACCAGACTTTGGCGCAGTGAAAAACGGTCGTGCCACAAGGTTTCAACATTAGAGTTCAAAATCACACAAAAAACATCACGCCAACAAACACCAGAAGATAGGTTTCAAAATTAGGGGCATAAATCACGAGAAGTATCATGTCGGCATCAGAGGTACTTCAGAAGATAATCATATTGGCCGCTCCAGTGCTTGAAAAGGCCGACCTTGTCGGTATCCTTTCATATGCTGCAACAACGGACGTGTCCAATGTCGTCAACGGTCTGGAGCACGATACCGAATTGCTTGCTTTAACTTTGAAGGCCCTCGTACCAGCGCCACAGTCACAAGCCCAGGAAATGCCTGATCCTCCGGCTTCGCATCCTGAACCCCTGCAACCACCAGAATCTTCAGCCCCGCCAGGAACAGATCTACCAGATCCTGTGGAACCCCAGCTGCGCAAGTTCATCCTCCCTTTTGGGAGCCTGAGCTTCCCCCGAACTCCCCATCTTCCCGCATGATGCATCCGTGCTTCTATCGGTTGGATGTACGTTTGCAGGGCGAAATGCATTCCAGGCTGCGGTGATTGAGGCTTGCCTCAAGCAGAACCGGGGCAACATTCACCGCGAGCTGCACCGGGAGAAAGTTTTGTTCTCGTGCAAAGCGGTGCAAAGCGGTGATGCCTGCCCTTTCCAGTGCAACGCTAGAGAAAGCGAGGATGGGGTGTTCAACATCAGTGCGAGTCTAGCACACACGTGCTCGGCTTGCAAACTGACTGGCTGGCTACCACCATCCAGCCGTGGCTCGTCCAGGAGCCAAGTTATCTTCTGCTGCCATTGTGGCGCGTGCAAAGTCAGACTTCTCCGTCGACATTAGCACGTACGTGGCACTTCAGGCCCGCAGGCGAGCTGTTGATCAGAACAGCATTGCTGGAGAGGATACATACGGCCTGCTACGGTCGTACTTTGCGTCCGTCGAGAAAGAGGACCCGGCGGCTTCCTGCCGCGTGGTTGAAGACAAGGCGGGCCGCTTCAAGTACGCCTTCGCCGCGCACGGTGCGTGTGTTGCCGCACTGCCTCATATGTGTCCGATCGTAATCGTGGACGCCGCGCACCTGAAGCACACAGGAGGGCTCTTGTTCTGTGCTGTCGGGTTTGACGGCGAGGAGAACACGGTCCCTATCGCCCACGCAATCGGATTAGCCGAAGACACAGAGAACTGGACGATGTTTTTCGTGGACCTTGGTGGTTTCGTGGACCGTGTGCATTGCCCACAAAGGCCGTTGATGTCAGACTGCATTGCAATTTGTTGACCCAAATATGCACAAAATTCGAGCCAAAAGTTGACCCAAATATTGCTCAAAATGTTTGACTCAAAAGAAACCCGAAAATTTGACCCAAAAATAAACCCAAAAATTCGGCCAAAAATAAAGACACAAGAAATTTGCCAGAAATTATACCCAAGAAGCACCCCTGGCCGGATAAGCAACTATCGAAACATTGCTGGCCATATAAGCAGTTTTCTGAAACATTGCTGGCCATATAAGCAATTTTGAAACATTGCTGGCCATATAAGCAATTTCCTGAAACATAGCTGGCCATATAAGCAATTCTGAAACATTGCTGGCCATATAAGCAATTCTGAAACATTGCTGGCCATATAAGCAGCTTTCTGAAACATTGCTGGCCGTATAAGCAATTTTGAAACATTGCTGGCCATATAAGCAGTTTTCTGAAACATTGCTGGCCATATAAGCAATTTTGAAACATTGCTGGCCATATAAGCAATTTCCTGAAACATAGCTGGCCATATAAGCAATTCTGAAACATTGCTGGCCATATAAGCAATTCTGAAACATTGCTGGCCATATAAGCAGCTTTCTGAAACATTGCTGGCCATATAAGCAATTTTGAAACATTGCTGGCCATATAAGCAATTTTCTGAAACATTGCTGGCCATATAAGCAACTTTTTGAAACATTGCTGGCCATAAAAGCAATTTTGAAACATTGCTGGCCATATAAGCACTTTACGCCTACAATTAATTGTTATTACGAAAAAAAAAAACCAGAAAAAAATTGGGTTTTTTGAATTTTAAAAATTTTGGAACAAACTCTGCACTAATTTTGATGAAATTGAGCAAAGTTTTTTTTTTCCAAAAAAAAAATTTGGGGTCCATTGGCCCCGCGGGAGCGTTTTAAAAAGACACAAGGTTTTGACCCTGCATGGTATGCACGGTGGTATACACACCATTGTATGGCAAAGCCGCAAAAATTGTCGGCACTAAAAAAACACACGGACTTCTCATTGAGAAGGCACAAGGATCGGCAGCGGTGCGAGCGGGGACCAGCTAGAAGTTCCCGCTGCAGCAAAGAAAGCCGCCACGAAGCCTTACTGGCGATGCGCGCGGGACCCAAGCAGGAGGAGCGCAGGATGCTTTGTCATCTTCGTACTCCTCTGTCTTCACAGTTTTCGCAACCAGTGAGGCTTGCATCTTTTTCGCCTTTGGTCGAGAAGTCTGCAAATGCTTCGTTCACGCCTCTCAGCTTGCCATTAATTCGATGATCTGGACCAGATCTTCGCTCGTCAGTTGTTTTCGCTGCAGTAAGGCTTTCATCTTTTTCGCCTTTGGTCGAGAAGTCTGCCAATGCCTGCTCACGCCTCCCGGAGGTGCAGCTTGCCCATCGATTCGATGATCTGGACGAGGTCTTCGTTCGTCAGCTTTTTGCTGCCGAGGTCCAACGCCTTCGCGTACAGCTCCTTCGTCTGGTCTAACGGGTTCAGCCGGGCTTGTGCACTCTTGTCCAGTTTGCGCTTCGGCGTTGTTTGCGGCGCGCTGTTTGCGTAGAGCATGACTCCTTCCTTCAGCGTGTCGGTGATCAACGTTCGCAGGTTGCTGAGTTCGGCGGTGAAGGTGTCGGCGTCCTTCTCAAACACCTGTAGGGTTTATAGAGGTAAAGTTCGCTCGAACTTCCCGGGGGTAAATCTTAGTTTAATGTTTGGGCAGAGCACTGCCTCTCATGCATGGTTGATGATATGCATCAAGTCTTCTTCGAGGAAGATGTCGTCTAGGAAAGGGACGCAAGAATAGAAAATAGAAAGTTGTAAAAAGGGGAGTGTTCGAACTTCCCGGGGGTTAGGGTGTGACCGTTGTTACTGGGGGGGGGGGTGTTTTATTTCTGGAAGGGTTCGGTTTTGGGGTCGGTTTCGGGTTCGGTTTCCAAATCTAATTCTGGAAGGTTCGGTTTTGGGGTCGGTTTTGGGGTCGGTTTCGGGTTCGGTTTTCAGATTTAATTCTGGAAGGTTCGGTTTTGGGGTCGGTTTTGGGGTCGGTTTCGGGTTCGGTTTTCAGATTTAATTCTGGAAGGTTCGGTTTTGGGGTCGGTTTTGGGGTCGGTTTTGGGTTCGGTTTTCAGATTTAATTCTGGAAGGTTCGGTTTCGGGGTCGGTTTTCGGTTCGGTTTTGGGTCCAAAATTTGGGTCCAAAATTTGGACCCAGAATTTGGGTCCAAATTTTTGGTCAAAATGTTTGGTCAAAATTTTGGTCAAAATGTTTGGTCAAAAATTTTAGTCGAAAATTTTTGGTCAAAATTTTTGGTCGAAAAGTTCTGGTCAAAATTTTTGGTCAAAAAATTTTGGTCGAAATTTTTTGGTCAAATTTTTTGGTCGAAAATTTTTGGTCAAAAAATTTTGGTCAAAATTTTTGGTCGAAAATTTTTGGTCAAAATTTTTAGTCAAAAAATTTTGGTCAAAAATTTTGGTCGAAAATTTTCGGTCGAAATTTTTTCCGACTACCAATTTCTGCTTCCCTGGAGACAGTATTTGTTACAGCTAAAAAGAACCGGTTTAACCAGAACCCAGGTGTGTAGGTTAAATCGCACAAACAACAAGTGAAGTTAACCGTGCCTCCATCCATCAAGAGCTGCGCCTCAACCATTCTTCGAACCTTTCACTTGGAACGTGTAGTGCAAGGTGAACATCACGAACCCGAACCTGAAACGTTGCGCGCCCCCCCTAGCAAACTAAAACTGGCTGCATGTACGGATCAGTCAGTTACCTGGCTCAGTACACAACTTTAGAACGAAGGCGCAACCATTGAGAAGCAATTCTCCATCGTCAACTTATGTGCTGAGGTACCTGGCTTTAGAAAACCCGCCAGATGACATCAAACCTACTCCAGAGCAAACAGAAACTGAACAGAGCAAACTGAAAATTAGTTTGTACTTTCTTCTAGCTTTCATTCGATACGTTTTGCAATAGTCCCGCAAATACACACAGCAGATCAAAGAAAGGGGGGCAAGGTGGAAAATGCAGATCAAACGGGAGTAGAATGTGCACACGCTTATCCGACTCTTGACTTACTATGCCGTGTTCTGAAAGCTGTCGAGGGGCCCCTCCATAGGTTCTCGCATGATTCGTTCGCCTTTGTAACACTATCCGTTTGTAGTACGCTTCGCAATTGTGTTCTTGCACTCTAGCCGAATGGCGGGTGGCGGATTTCCGCGCTCGGGCGCAAGACACAATTATGCTGCTTTTGCAGTGCAAGCCGAACCCGGTTCGCGACTTCGGTTGCGGTAAAGTGTTACAAGGTCTTCGGCTTTCAGATCCGGATACGCGTATGCAACAGATAGTTAGAGGTCACTTGAAGGATACCCGTGTGCAGCATTCGAAAGAGTTTGCGTATCTGGAGTCTTTTTTTGGGGGGGGGGGAACCCTTTTGACCCGATATTTTAGTGTTATTTTTTGAGAAGATTTTCGAAACATCCCGAAGATATTCGTCGTCGTCGAATCCTGATATTCGTCCAGCATAGTTGTCGTCCAGGTTACTGACCGTGAGAAGGGGTTCCAAGTACATGCTGTCAATTCTGTCTGAGTGCGCGACGCAGTTTACTGATAGCCACCGCGTGCCTTTTTTCTTCTTTTTTTCTTCAGCTTCGGCTGACACCATTTGCGCAATTAACCATGGTTAAGAAGCACAGACACAAAGATAGCTCAAAGCATTTGCAAAATAACACGAAAAGCTTCAGGCCCGTGGCTCTGCAGTACCGCCGAACACGTGAAGCTTGGCTCCCGTGTAGCAGGCTTTCCCTGGTACCGTAAGCTGGCGCTTGTGTACAAAAGAAAAACGAGCATACTTTCATCGCGCTGGTCAGCCAGTGCTTCGTGCTCACCACCACCCGGACGGCAGCCTTGAAGTGCTGCTCCTTCAATGACGATTGCGACACTGCGTTGTTGGGGTGGTGACTCGACGGCATTTTTGTTTCGCCGCAACGCTTTTTCGCAGCCCATGGCGAGAACAGATAGAAAATCGTGCGGACAACAGACCGGTACGGGCTACAAGGCAACCCCTGCTCAACTTGTAGAACGTGGGGGGCCCAAGACTATACTCCATGAAGGAATGTACTGGGTGTCGGTCACAAACAGTCCCGGACATGGCTAGCCATAACCCATAACGAAAGCGTGCACTAAATAGACGACCCGTAACCACATAGCCCTTTCTTGCTCTAAGAGAACCCATTCATGAACGGTCACACGGAGACCCTAAAACCCCGGAATTTCAAGCGAACTCTAACTCTAAAATACTCGAGGGACTGCCTGGGTGCTTATTTCGACGGAGGCGAAGGGGAGAACATTTCCGGAGTTGGGGCTCGCACTGATAAACGAAGCAACGGACGATCAGCATCAACCGACCAAAGGACAGATGAAAATGATAAGGCAAAAGTTTCTTGTTCTTCGCGTGTACAGGGTATAAACCTCTCTGGGGGGGGTTTCCTGTATTAGCACTTTTCGTTGGCTTCGTTTTCTCTTTCATGTGCGGCCGTTGTTCCGGAAATGTCCCGTCAGTACAGATGTACTATTACAAAGTTGGGTCATTTTTGATGAACGCCTACGTCCGCCACCGAACCCAGATTTGCCTGTGTTTCGTAGCACATTTACCTTTGAGATTTGGAAAAGGGGGGAAAACTTAAGGTTAATGTTTAGGCAGAACACTGCCTCGCATGCATGCTTGATGCTAGCATCAAGTCTTCGTCGAAGAAAGTGTAAAATAAAGGGTCAACGACAAAACGGATTCTATATAACTGGATTACGACAAAGTGGATTTATAATCCACTTTGTCGCGACAAAGTGGATTATTAGTGGATACAATCCAGTAATAATCCACTTTGTCGCTTTTGATAATCCACTTTGTCGCTTCTGGCAACTGGCACGAACTGTATAGGGGGACCCTTTCACAAAAAGTTCCCCACAGGGAAAGTGACTATTTTGAGCTGTTTAAGTTCATTGAAACCATCGAAAGTGAGTTTAGGTCCGTCTTTTAACCGCGAAACGACATCACAAAAGTTTGCGCCACTCGTCCAACTTCGTCGCGGTTCACAAATTGTGTTGGGGGGACCCTTTCAAAAGATTTCCCCATTTATTTGAGACTCTCACACGTGAGAAGTGGGGCCTTTCGTCTTCACAAGTCACGCTGTCGCGCACGGGTCACGGGTACCGGGGCCTAGAAGTGGACAAAGGGACAAGACCACAGAGATATATGCAAGGTTGAATCCACATTTTCCTTCGTGAAAGGAGCCGTAGTAAAAAGGGTGCCTTCGATTCTTAGTCCAGCACATTTGAACAAGAGATTGAGTGCGCCTAACTACTTCAAAGTACCACCAGCTAAATCAAACGAGGAACAACAGATGCGGGAGCGACAGAGCGGTTGGTCGCTCGTATTGGTTTCACTGGCACCGAACTGGAGAGACTCGCGTTTGCCGTCGGGGAGATTCTGACAGGTGTATCGCGTGAGCCTGGAAAGCGGGTACTGGCAGTCGTTCGCACTTTCCTTTCATCATTCAAATTACACTGATCGGAGGCATTTTCGGGTTTGCCACCCTTTGCTTCCAGCACTTGTCCGCACTTCGATTCCAGTATTCCAATTCCGCTGATCAGAGGCGATGAAGAGTGATGCCAAGTTCATGTTCAGCTACGGAAGAAACTTGCAAAGTGAACGAGGTGGCAGTGTTGTGGTTACCGTGTTGACGACAACAAGGATTCGGTACTCGCATATATCGCCCCCCCATGGTCGCAATGACCTACTCGGAAGGCCCCTGAGGTACCCCTGTGACTCCCCACAAATGCCTCATACTAGGGTCTGGAACCTTGAGGGACTATTCCTCTGTATTCTTTTTTTTCACCGCGGTGATGTGTGCACCTCGTTCTTTGTCTCTGGTTTCGCTCTTGAACGCATACCAATCCAAAGTTAGAGCTCCTCAGTGGGTCCTTTGGACGGGGACTTTCGGTCCTTCGGAATTTAGTCTTGGGCCCCCGCGCTTTTCTCTTTCAAAATACTCGAGGGGCTGCCTTGTGCTTACTTCGAAGGAGGCTAGAGGGGGAGAAACGATACAACTACAAATTGGGTCTTTTTTGTTGAACGCTTACGCCCGCCACTGAACCCAGATTCACCTGTGTTTCGTGTGGGCTACAGCACATGTACCTCCTTTGATCTTTTGCAGCTGGCAGCCTCCTCAAGTATTCCCTACAAAGCAGGTGCTTCTACAAAAATACCCGACGTTGCTGCTTCGACTCCGAATGGAAGGGAGGAAATATAGAGGTAAGGGGCAAATACAATACAAACACAATCTGATTTGTTCTTCGCTTACACCACCGTTTGTTGCTTTCTCACTCAGGACTTTGACCTGTTGTGTTCGTGTGATTTGTCGTGTCGGGGTAGACCCGCATGACCTCACGTCCGTTCAACACGTGGTTCGGTAGTTGCAGCACTTGGGTTCCCTTCTGTTCTTTGTCGGGCAGCATCGTCGAGCATTTCCTTCCAAGCTGGCGCTTATGTAAAAGAAAAATCATACGCTGGAAGAGGTGCAGGCGCGCGACCTCGCGCTTGAGCTTGAGGTACATGCAGTCGTCTTTCTTGTTCGCGTAATAATCGATGGCCTTGTTGTAGTACCCTTCCGCGCTCTTGAGCCGCAGTTCCGCCTTCGCGGCCGAGTCCTGCTTCTTGGCGCCCTTCCGCGCGCCGTAATCGGTCTGCAGCGCGATGCCGGACAACTGCCCGACATGCGCGTATGTTTCGGCTTCGCTCGCCTCGTCGCGCAGGGTCTGGAAGGTTTTGAGGGCGGAGAGGAACAGGTCGGTAGCGCGTTTCTCGTAGTCGATCGTCGCATCGGCGGAGAGCTTGACGAGGTTGGCCTTGATCCGGATTCCGAGGTGGAGCTGCGCCTTCGCGGAGAGAGTCAAGGCGTCGTTGTACAGCCCGGCGTTCGCCGTCTTCGACGGGGTGAGCGTGTTGGCCGCCGCGTGGTAGTGCGAGATGGCTTCGTTGAAGTACTTTTCCTCCTGCGGCGAGAATTCGACACCCGCCCGCTTCGACGCGTCGGCGGACGCCATTCGCTGCATCAGCTTGCCTATGTTCAGCAGCGCCGTTGCCATCGGCACGCAGGCCGCCGGCTCCGACACGTGCTCGAACCAATTCTTCGCCTGGAGCAAGTGCTGGTGCGCCTTGCTCAGTCGGTTCTCTCGCATCAAACTCGTCGCACTCAAATTGTACATCTTCCCGAGCTTCATCAGCAGCTCGCCCTGGCTGCTGTACGTCACTTCTATCCCGGCGGGTGTGCACTTGCTCTCCGCCAGCTTCGCGACGTGCTTCAACGACAAGTTGTAGAACATGAGAGCGCGGTCCACGTTCTCGTCGACCACCGTGCTCAGCGGCGTGCAGTTCCGCAAAAACGACGCCTTGAGGCTGTCCTTCTCCAGGTGGCTGTCCAGCTTCGCTTGCAGCTCCGAGAGATCCGGCTTCTCTGCGCGTTTTGGTGGAGTTAGAGGTTGCCTCCTATTTTCGGGATTCCAAAAGTCTCCGGGTGACCGTTGTCGAATGGGTTCTTTTTAGAGTGAAAAGCTTTTTGAGCGGATACTAAGGAGTACGGGGGGGAATCTTCGTTACTGTCCTCTCATGCTTGCTTTCATGTTAGCATCAAGTCTTCTTCGAGGAAGATGTTGTTGAGGGCTGATGCGCCTTGCTGAGTCGGTTCTTCCGCATCAGGCTCGTCGCACTCATGTTGTACATCTTCCTGAGCTTCATCGGCAGCTCGCCCTGGCTGCTGTACGTCACTTCTATCCCGGCGGGTGTGCACTTGCTCTCCGCCAGCTTCGCGACGTGCTTCAACGACAAGTTGTAGAAGCTGAGGGCGCGGTCCACGTTCTCGTTGACCACTGTGCTCAGCGGCGTGCAGTTCCGCAAAAACGACGCCTTGTGGCTGTCCAGCTTCGCTTGCAGCTCCGAGAGATCCGGCTTCTCTGCGCGTTTTGGTAGAGTTGCTCTTTTCGGGATTTCAAAAAGTCTCTCCGGGTGACTGTCAAAGTAGGTACGTTTTGACCGCACCACAAGCTGACCGTCTCGATGAGCTTGCATTCAGCGCGAGCGCCAAGCCCCAAGGTGCGCCACGCCTTGATGCTTTAGTTTGGGAAATCGGTAGCCACTTGACCCGTGGGCCCGTGCTTCTGCAGTACCGCCGAACACGTGAAGCTTGGTTCCAGTGTAGCAGGCTTTCCCTGGTACCCACCACCACCACCACGGAAGAGAGAAAAATGCAAACCGTTGGACGAAGAGAGGAGGCGCATGACGAGGGCCTGGTGGACGTCGCCCAGCGTCTCGAGCAGCCTCGCGATGGCTTGCACCAGGTACGGCTCGTCCGGGTACCCCCGCTTGTGCTCCGCCGCGGCTGCTTTCGTCCCCGACGCGGCTGGGACCTCTCCGCCGGCCGCGGCTTCCGACTCGGGTGTGGGGGTCTGCCCGCCGACGATCGCTTTTGGCCGGCGAGAGTTGTCGGCAAGGCGGGACTGCTGGATGTAACCCTCCGCTTCGGTCACCCAGCGCAGGCACTCGCCTATGTCGTCGGCGGCGGCGGAGACGACAGCGAGGCCGATGTGGCAGTGGATCAGTCGCTCCCGCAAGCCGACTTCTTCGGGGAAGTGGAGGCCGTGGTCGCGAAGGACGCCGACTGCCTTTTTGAGCTCTTCCTTGCTGCACTCGAGCGCCTTCTTCTCGACGGCGACGGACGGCTGCTGCTGCGCGGGGTGCGGTTTGCCCTTCTTCCCCTTCTCCGCCGCCGGGTCCTCCTTCGCCTCGCCCTTGGCGTACCGCCGCCGGGCGACCTCGGCGGTGGCCAAGTAGGCGTGGGCCTGCGCCTTCACCACTGGCTCCGTGTCGGGCGGCAGTAGGTCGAGGGCCTTGTTCAGCAGGGTCACCGCCTTGTCCGCCTGCTCCGTGTGCGCGATGCACCCGCCCATGCGCAGGCACAGCATCGCGACGGGGTAAGCAAAGGGGCGCGCTGTCTTCTTCGCCGATGCGGCTGTTGAATGAGGTGTATGGTGTGTGTTGGATCCGGAGGGGAAGTTTTTGGTCCAGACTTGGTTAAGAATTTGGTGCAGAACTTGGTGTCAAAAAAAAATTGGTCCAGATTTGGTCCAGAAATTGGTCCAGAATTTGGTCCAGAAATTGGTCCAGAAATTGGTCCAGAAATTGGTCCAGAAATTGGTCCAGAATTTGGTCCAGAATTTGGTCCAGAATTTGGTCCAGAATTTGGTCCAGAATTTGGTCCAGAATTTGGTCCAGAAATTGGTCCAGAACTTGGTCCAGAACTTGGTCCAGAACTTGGTCCAGAAATTGATCCAGAAATTGATCCAGGATTTGGTCCAGGATTTGGTCCAGGATTTGGTCCAGAAATTGGTCCAGAAATTGGTCCAGAAATTGGTCCAAAAATTGGTCCAAAAATTGGTCCAAAAATTGGTCCAAAAATTGGTCCAAAAATTGGTCCAAAAATTGGTCCAAAAATTGGTCCAAAAATTGGTCCAAAAATTGGTCCAAAAATTGGTCCAAAATTGGTCCAAAATTGGTCCAAAAATTGGTCCAAAAAAATTGGTCCAAAAAAATTGGCCCAAAAATTGGTCCAAAAATTGGTCCAAAAATTGGTCCAAAAATTGGTCCAAAAATTGGTCCAAAAATTGGTCCAAAAATTGGTCCAAAAATTGGTCCAGGTTTGGTCCAAACCTTGCCCTTGGCGTACCGTCGCCGGGCCAAGTAGGCGTGGGCCTGCGCCTTCACCACTGGCTCCGTGTCGGGCGGCAGTAGGTCGAGGGCCTTGTTCAGCAGGGTCACCGCCTTGTCCGCCTGCTCCGTGTGCGCGATGCACCCGCCCATGCGCAGGCACAGCATCGCGACGGGGTAAGCAAAGGGGCGCGCTGTCTTCTTCGCTGATGCGGCTGTTGAATGACGTGTATGGTGTGTGTTGGATCCGCGGGGGAAGGTTTTGGTCCAGATTGGTTCAGAATTTGGTCCAGAACTTGGTGCAAAAATTGGTCCAGATTTGGTCCAGAATTTGGTCCAGAACTTGGTCCAGGAATTGATCCAGGATTTGGTCCAGGATTTGGTCCAGAAATTGGTCCAGAAATTGGTCCAGAAATTGGTCCAGAAATTATTGGTCCAGAAATTGGTCCAAAAATTGGTCCAAAAATTGGTCCAAAAATTGGTCCAAAAATTGGTCCAAAAATTGGTCCAAAAATTGGTCCAAAAATTGGTCCAAAAATTGGTCCAAAAAATTGGTCCAAAAATTGGTCCAGGTTTGGTCCAAGCCTTGCCCTTGGCGTACCGTCGCCGGGCCAAGTAGGCGTGGGCCTGCGCCTTCACCACTGGCTCCGTGTCGGGCGGCAGTAGGTCGAGGGCCTTGTTCAGCAGGGTCACCGCCTTGTCCGCCTGCTCCGTGTGCGCGATGCACCCGCCCATGCGCAGGCACAGCATCGCGACGGGGTAAGCAAAGGGGCGCGCTGTCTTCTTCGCTGATGCGGCTGTTGAATGAAGTGTATGGTGTGTGTTGGATCCGCGGGGGAAGGTTTTGGTCCAGATTTGGTCCAGAATTTGGTCCAGAATTTGGTCCAGAATTTGGTCCAGAATTTGGTCCAGAACTTGGTCCAGAAATTGATCCAGGATTTGGTCCCCGAAATTGGTCCAGGTTTGGTCCAAGCCTTGCCCTTGGCGTACCATCGCCGGGCCAAGTAGGCGTGGGCTCCGTGTCGGGCGGCAGTAGGTCGAGGGCCTTGTTCAGCAGGGTCACCGCCTTGTCCGCCTGCTCCGTGTGCGCGATGCACCCGCCCATGCGCAGGCACAGCATCGCGACGGGGTAAGCAAAGGGGCGCGCTGTCTTCTTCGCCGATGCGGCTGTTGAATGAGGTGTATGGTGTGTGTTGGATCCGGGGGGGAAAGTTTTGGTCCAGATTGGTTCAGAATTTGGTCCAGAATTTGGTCCGGAATTTGGTCCAGAATTTGCTCAGAATTTAGTCCAGAATGTAGGTCCAGAATGTAGGTCCAGAATTTTGGACAAAATTCTGGACCAAAATTATGGACCAACTTTCTGGACCAACATTTTGGACTGAATTCTGAGGACCAAATTCTGGACCAAATTCTGGACCTAAATTCTGGACCGGTCCAGAATTTGGTCCAGAATTGGTTCAGAATTTTGGTCCAGAATTTTGTCCAAAATTCGGTGTAAAATTGTTCGGCGCGTTCAAACGAACACACTGCGCCTATGCTTTTGTTCCCCAACCGAGACACACGTGGAAGAAAAAGGGGAGGATTGGGGTGAACGTACCATCGCTAATGGCCAGTTGGCGCGACGAACTAGTTCCAGCTTCTGAGCGACTTGCTTGCTTGTCCTGATTGTCCTGTGGTGGAGAGCCGGGGGGAGATAAAACAGTGAGGGGGGCAATCTCAGGGCCGCCCACGTGATAGAGTCGTTAAGCACTGGGACTTTTTAAGTACATGGACCACATGGATCAGCATGCACGTACCGCTAAGCAGCGGCTGCCGGCTTGGCGCTCTTTCTGGTTTCCTGTTTGCAAGGGGACACACACCAGGTTCTCGTACATGGCGCTGATGTCGTAGAGCTGCAGCCGATTTCTGCCCTCGCGCAACAGGATGTAGCTGCCGGCTTCCCGGGTGCAGTTCTCCTTGAGCCAGTGCAGGACGTTGCCCGCGTACTCCTGCACGATGTGCGGCTCGAAAGAGGCCTCTTTGCGGAAGGTCGGGATGTCTTGCGTGTTGATCAGCTGGTACCCCTGGGTGACACCGTCCCTGTGGTAGCAGATGGCCACCTGCGGCACGTTGTTCATGACGTTGTCCAGCCAGTACTCGAGGGCGTCAGTACGCGTGATCGGTTGCTCCACATCCTGCAGCTTCAACGCAACCTCGCTTCCGTTCTCCTGCTGCATGACGAGTTGATCGCTCCCGAGCAGGATCTGCAGGTCTTGGAAGTGCCACTTCAGGTTCCTGTAGAACGTCGACGGCGGGTGCTCGGAGATGGGCAACCCCTTCTCGGCTATCTCAGCCAGCGGGCGGCTGTCGGTCCCGGTAGTGCTGTCCGAGTGGTCCGATGCCTTCGACTGCGGCGACGCGACGTCGGCCGCTTCGTCAGCCTTCGGCTTCCTGGAATAGTGGGTTGCTTTTGCTTGTTTGTTTGGCGGGGGGAGGACGTTGGGGGGGGGTCCATTTTTAGAGTGCAAGATTTGGATTTATATATTTTTCTTGAAGCCTGTCTCTAGCCTGACTTCAGCCTGACTGTAGTCAGTCTCTGGCAGTCTCTGACTGTTGCCTGATTCTATTCTAACTCTAGTCTGACTCTAGCTTGACTTTAGTCTGACTCTAGTCTGACTCTAGTCTGACTCTAGTCTGACTCTAGTCTGACTCTAGTCTGACTCTAGTCTGACTCTAGTCTGACTCTAGTCTGACGCTAGTCTTACTCTAGCTTGACTCTAGTCTGACTCTAGTCTGACTCTAGTCTGACTCTAGTCTGACTCTAGTCTGACTCTAGTCTGACTCTAGTCTGACTCTAGTCTGACTCTAGTCTGACTCTAGTCTGACTCTAGTCTGACTCTAGTCTGACTCTAGTCTGACGCTCGTCTTACTCTAGCTTGACTCTAGTCTGACTCTACTCTCAGTGTTTGTGTTTTATGGCAACAACCGCGGTTGTCATTATCAAAAAGTGACGGTTGGCAGCGTACTGTGGAAATTACCATACAGGTGATACACATACGCACAAACAAAAATATGCCGGCTGTACCATCACGTGAGGACATGGACCTCACGATGTCATCTTCGATGTCATCCTCGATGTTTTCTGCTCGGCGAAATTCGCTGTGCTGCACTGCGAGGCAGCGGTGCGAATGGTGATGACGGGTGATTTTATAATTGGGCTGATAGGACGTGGGATTTGATGCGGAGGGGGACGGAATTTGATGCGGGTTATTGACCGTGGTGCCGTGTGATTTGGGGCTGATAGGGCAGAAAGCTTTTGCGGGCTTAGCGCCGACTTGAAGTCGCGTAGTTGATTGCTAGGTAGTTGGTGGCTTTCCGTTTGGCTTGCTTCCTCAGCTTGAGTTTTGTTGCCGGTTTGATGTTGCTGATACTGCTTGCCAGACTGTTTCTTGTATTAAAGCTGTCGGTTTTTCGAATTCCTTTGTGCTGTTAGAGCGGGGTCTGGGCAGTGTGTTTTCATTCATTTTCATACTGTGAGACGCTTTTACTTCACTGTTTGCTGTCACAGTGTGTGTGTGGTCCTTTTTAAGATGGATTGTGTCTGGCGCTCTCTCTCCCTTAGGGCTGCCGCCCGAGGGAACCGGCTGAGAGCCGAAACTCGACGCCGGTCTCTCCGGATTGCACCAGGAGAGAACTTCGCGGAGGATCACAAAGCACCCGCCCTGCACGAGGCACGCGCCCAAGACCCGTGCACGGCTACCGTAGCACTCCATGCTTGCACCTTCCTCGGATGCTACGGTGGGAAGGGGCTTCAATGTAGTTGGGGAAACACGTTCCCCTTCCCCGCTTTCGGGAGGTGTCGCTGCTCACCTACCAGTGTGTTCCTGGTTGTTGCCCTTGTTTGCTGTCACAGTGTGGTTGCGCATCCGTGTAACTTCGTGTTTAGCCTCTCGTTCTTTCTTTCTTTCTTTCTGCAATCCTCCAGGTACCAGGGCCTGCTACACGGGAGCCAAGCTTCACGTGTTCGGCGGCACTGCAGAGCCACGGGCCTACGGGTCAAGTGGCTACCGATTCCCCAAACTAAAGCATCAAGACTTGGCGCACCTTGGGGCTTGGCGCTCGCGCTGAACACAAGCTCGTCGAGACGGTCAGCCGCAGGGCAGAGCGGACGGGGTTGTGGCACTGTGCTGCCTCCGACTCAAGCTGTGCAACCTGTGGTTGACCGTCACGTTCCTGGACCAGGAGCGGCCTTTTTCTTTTTTCTTGACTGTTTCTTGTAGTAAGCGGTCGGTTTTTTGAAGTCTCCGTTTGACTTGTGAGGCGATTTTCTTCTTCTTTTCTTCTTCTTGCAATCCTCCCCTCTGCCAGGGAACTTTAGCACTTTGTCTGACCGAACCAAAAAGCCGATTTCAGCCAAAAACCCGGTTTTGGGGCTCTGCGGTGCCTGTGGGTGACTGAGTGCCTGGAACCGTCGCCCCGCGCACGCAAACAAGGGGCCGGAGGGGGGTGGTGAGATATATAGGCTTGCGGTGCGCACGTCTATCAAACTACGGAGATGGTGAGTGAAAAGCTTCGAATAGCAGTGACACACCGTGACGCGCCGCGTAACTGCAGTACTGCAGGGTACAGGTACAGTACTGCAGGGGGCCACTTTTTTTCTTTTTCAAATCGAATTATTTTTTTTTATTTTTCTGAAAACCCGAAACCGTAAACCCCCGGTTATTACAGTCTCACTGCGGGAATGCTGCTTCGCAGTCGTCAAGCCAGGTGGTTGGGGGGTGTCGTTGGACGGGAAGAAAAATTTTCATCTCGCCCCTACGCAATGTAAGTGATAGGTTTACCCTGGATGGTTTGATTCCTCTTCTTTCTTGCAATCATGACCAAGAAGTATCCCGCAGACTTTACGTCAGCGAACACAAATAACGCTACAAAAGGCGCAGACAGACCAGTAAGCAGAATTCCTGAACGGGAAACCGGGTTGCCAAAGTCCCCTGCCTCTTCGAAGACACTTGAAGGCGAGGATTCAAAAGCATACCCAGGTGCAGTGGTCTTGTCGCGCGATTGTTTAGACAACTCCCTGTTATGTTGGTCGGGGGTTGTATTTTTCTAGACTGTTTCGAGTTGCAAGGATCCGTGATTTGTGTCTACGGTCGACAGTCAAGGCGGGTTGGCCTTGGGTGTGGGTATACCTGGTACCTGTCAGTTCGTCTGTTGGGTGGTCTTTGCAGCTGTGTTTTCTACGTCTTTACTCACACTTTTGTATGTACATTTTCTAGCGTTATTTGTGAATTAAAAGGTCGGTATTTTAAAGTCTCCGGTTGACCGTAGAGGCTTGGGTACGGAGGGGGTTGAGAAAAGTGAGAGGGTGCCGCTCGTTTCGGGTGATGTGTCGTTCCGTTGTGAAACCTTGTGAAGTCCCCTAACGCGTTTAGGGGGTGTTTGGGGGGGGGGGGGGGGGGGGGGGGTCAAAAGCTGTCAAAATAGGTCATGGCCGGCTATGTTGGCAAGTAAACGCGTTTCCATCCGTTTTTTCGGATTTAGAAGCATGAGACTCATCAGGTCGTCGAACGCATTAGCGGGCTGGGTTCGCCCATGCCCATCAGCAGTTGAGTGTCGCTTGAAAATCTAATCTCTCAGACTGCGTTCGACTCTTGATTCGATGGTGATTGGCTTGCTGATTATTGTTGATCGAGTTGAATCGGTTTGAATGAGAATGTGGCGGTGCAAAGATCACTTAACCCGATCGATGCTCTGTTTGAAATCCTGGGTCCGAGAACGAGCATCGCATATCTTCTGGAGTTGAATCGCAAGGTTTGATGAAATTGGATGGTGTTCGATCAATGGATCTTCAATGAGAGCGACTGACGATTTCCAAAAATCGTCTAGTCTCGTGAGGTTCACACTTCAAAGGCATGGATTGATTTTTGGAAAAACAGGTCGTTCGAATGAAACTCTCACCGACCTCAGCTGTTGAAGATCTACGCGCTAAACTTAAGCATATCACTCAGCGCAGGAAAAGAAAGCAACAGCGATGCTCCTAGTAACGGCGAGTGAACAGGGCAGAGCCCAAGCCTGAACCGGTGTTCTACGGATATCCGGAATGTGGCGCAAGCTGACGGGGGCGTTCGTCTGTATTGTGGTTGTCTGCCTGGCAGGTCGTTTTCTATGATTGCGCAGACTCTGATTTTGTTGAACGGAGTTGCCTTGCGCGGGGACGACAGGATAGTCTGTACGACGACTGGGCCCTCGTCGTTGCCTGTCCGGGCGCGCTTCGCGCTGTGCGCAACCGGTCCTGCAGCATGCCCGTATGGTGCGCATGATGTTCAAGGACGAGTAGGTCTTTCCTCGAGCAAGGACGAGAAGTCTGTCCTTGAGCCCAGCTCGACGCCGGTTGTCCTGGGAGTCGAGTTCGACTTCGCAGCGAAGAGGTACCGGCTGAAGCAAGGGTGGGTGCAGAAGCCGCACCTCCTCTTTTGCTCGGTCGATTTGACGCAAATGACTCTGCGCGGCGTCTGGAAGTCGTCGAGACCGCAACTTGAGCGTGGATGGTATGGGGCACATCAACTGGCACTGCAGGTGAGCCCGAGTGCTTGCGGATGGTGACGCCGAGTCGCTAGTCCGCGTGAGCGCGATATCGTTTGTTCCTGTCGGGGGTGAGGCCCGGCGTCCTATCGGACAACCGGTGGGTATCGGCTTCGACTCGAAGCTGGCACCCTCGTGGAGGCCGTGGTCCGATGCCGGCACGCAGGGACTGGTGGGATCTACAGTTGCACTCAGGGAGTTGATGCACCACGAAAGTCGAAAAGCAGATTTGGGATAGCATGCAAGAATCTGTAGCGATAATCTGCATCGCCGGTTCGCACGTGATGTGATGTTTTCGCCTCTTTAGCGCCCCTTGGGCGATGGCGCGCTTCGATGGGCGCTCTTCTACGCCATTTTGTTGTCGGCTCCGACGCAGAGTTCGTCCGCTTCTTCGCTCGCGTCAGTGCCGTCTTCTTGACCCTCGCCGCTGGCTTTAATGTTGATGTTGCGAGTCTCTGATGTTGGTTGTCTTCTGCTGCTTCAGGTAGCATTCCGGGTGTGCTCTTTGTCGCTTTGACGATACGTGGCGAGCAACGTTTTCCCCTCATGTGGAAACCGAGTCAGTAATCGGTTCCCTCAATCCGCTGACCATGATTGGTGCTGAAGCTCGATTCGATTGTACTTACGGTGAGGCAGTTTTCTCACTGGCGTTGTGGTGGATGGAAGGTGACCTCGCCCAAGCTCGTTTCCCGGGTTAAGGCAGTCACTCAACATTCCCTTGCGCTAGTGATATCAGTTACAAAGACGTGTTCTTACTTTTCCCTTTCTTCTGGGCAGTTCTCGTCAGACAATACGAAGAGCAGAAGAAACTCCATGGCGATGTGGGCCCCGTAGAGATGTCCCGCAGCACATCTTCTTTGCCGAGCTGACGACGGCAAAGTTTGCGACTCCGCTGTCGACAAGTAGAATCTTTGTCGACAACTTGCCTTTGTTTGTGCGCTCGCAGCCTTTGTTCGCACTTTCTCTCGTTGAAGAGATATTGTGCTATTTGCAAAGGCTGCCTTCCTGTTGAAATCATCTGTTCTCATAGTAGTGGACGCCACACTAATTTTTTGTGTACGCCGGTACACAACTGTTTGCGAGACTGGAGGCACTCGTTGCATCGAAGAGTTTGCAAAGGTCGACAGTCAACCTTGGGTTTTACATCGTCTGTTACGATGGAAAGGTGCGTGGCGTCCCGTGTCTTTCTTCGCACGGGCTCACCGTCGCATCGTTTGAGAGAGCTACACCACCAGGCTCGTTGCCAATCAAAAAACTGTCAGCTGCCCTGAAAGTGTCTCACTCCTCTGCGAGGTCGGTTTGAGACGCTTTCAGGGGTAAAAACGGTGAGCCACTTACACGGGGGGGGGTACGTATAGTTGTAAGTGCGTACTTCGAGAATTAGGCCTTGCGTGGGTACACTTTGCTGCCTATTTTACCTTGCAAACTTTCATAAGTACCGGTTATTGACCGCAATGTTGCGGTCAATGACCGCATGGGTGCGGTCAATGACCGCATGGGTGCGGTCAATGACCAGTACCCTACCGGTCAATGACCGCAAGGTACCGGTCAACATTATTGCGGTCAGCGTGGTGCGGTCATTGACCGCACCAGCCCTTGACCGGTCCACCGTGTACTTGCCATCACAGCCCTAGGGGGGGGGGGATTTTCGTTCTTTGTTTTGCCCAGCATTTTTCAAGTTCAGGTTCGCGTTCGATCCATTGGCAAGCTCAACGCCAGCTGCCTTCACATCCTGGCGTCCAGCAAAACTGCACTGCGCTGAATGCCACTTGCATCAAACCCCCAGTCGTGTATGTGTTGCGGATTCTTTTTAACGTGGCTCCCAAAGTGTGTCCACGTATGGTTCGTTTCCAGGTTACGGCCGATGCCCCCCCCCCCGGCTGCTGGTGTCTCCTGCGAGCCCGGGTGACGCCTGGGCTGCGCGGCCCTTCGTTTTGACTCTCTCAGCGCTGCTCCTGTTCATGGAGTCGGCAGTAGTCGGCTTCTGGACGCGGGCCCAGTCGTGTATGTGTGTAGGCAGTCACGCTGGTCCTTGGGATTTGGTGCGTGCGTGACAACGGCTGCCCAGGTATTCATCTATCCGCAATACGGGTAGGTAATCAGCCAACCGCCCGGCCAGCCACTGCATGCCGCAGCCACAAGCACAGCTACTGTGTCTGCCACCATGGCGCTGTGTGCTGACTGACCAGGCCCGTGCAAGGAGGCCTCTCCAATTCATGATCACAGGGCGCAGGCCAGCCAGGAACTCATCCGTCTAACGGTTAGAACCCCGGCCCAAAAGCAGCGTGTCGGAAACTCAAAGCCGACTGGTGAAAGTGGCAAGTGGGCTACACTTCGATTCAGACGTTGCCCACTCGAAGCCCCGACAACTTAAAAAATCCCTGATCCAGTGACTGGTGGTACCGTTTTCGGCCCCGTGCAACAGCTGAGTGTCTTTACACAGGCGGCACATCTCACCCGAGGATGTAGCAAGCAATGAGCTTGGCCTGACTACCTGTTCCAAACTCCAGTTGCAAGCACCCGTCATGGTCGGCAGTCACTACCTGGGTCGCAGTTTTGAGTCCTGTTCCGAGACTCGCTCGCACGGGGAAGTGGCGCGAATCACTTGTCGTCAAGCATTCTGCAATGCTGGACGACTGACAATCAAAACACAAAGAAGACCTAGCCCCGCCAACACCACACTCGATCTTGACGACGAGCAATGGCAGGTGACGACGTCATAAAGTAAGTTGACCAACGAGAGAACGAGGGGGGAAGGCAAGGGTACCTGTAAATCCAGGGTCTCCGGGCCCCGGCCCCGGGCCCCGGGTTAGCGCTGGGTCCAGATAGGGTCTAGGCCCACGGTAATCACGCCATCCAAGGATGGAATCTTCCATATTGCAGCTTCCACAAAGCAAGCGGAGAGCAAGACGAGAGAAAATCAAGAAATAAACTTGAATAAAAAAAGCTCACAGTCGGTGCATTTACCATAGTGGCTGAGCGGGCGGAGGCTCTAAGGTGAAATGGTCAAATGCCCTGGGAAAAATGTGGCAAAAACTTTCCGAAATGCGGGGTTTTAGGATTCCGGCCCAAAAAAAAAAAAAAAAATTTCCGGGTGTCAGGGGTTATTCTAATCCCCGAAATTCTGAAAAATCCGCGGTTAAAAAATCTTTGATATGGCCAGAAAAAATTTTTTTCCCACGCTGCGCGTAGGAAAGCATGGATTGCTGAAGCAAGCAGTGTCCCACACAGTAGTGTCATAACATTTGCACAGTGTCGACCACAGTGCTACCACTAAAACCAAATGCGGTGAGTGACATCTCTTTTAGTTTCAAAATCCTTTCAGGCCTGTGAGCTTCAGGATAGCAAACGATCCTCCGGTGGCTGATTACTGGGTGTGATGGAAAACTCAATCTGGCTGCTGCTTCTCCACTTTGTTGTAGTCTTCACTTGTCAGTCCCAGTGGGCACTACGGCATGATGGCCTCAACGCCTTTCAACGAATCGAGGCAGGGCGAAGCTGCTCACGACAGGCGCCCCCCAACACGCTAATCCCAACGCCCCTCATGCCCCATAGCATGCAGGGTCAAAACCTTGTGTCTTTTTGAAAATGGCAAAAAAAAAAAAATCCGGAAAAAAATTGGGTTTTTTGAATTTTAAAAGTTTGGAACAAACTCTGCAGTAATTTTTGAGCAAAAATTTTTTTTTCCAAAAAAATTTTTAGGGCTCCATCGGCCCCGCGGGAGCGTTTTAAAAAGACACAAGGTTTTGACCCTGCATGATAGATATTTCTGGACCACATCGCTGGCAAGCTGTGTACACACAAAACAGCAACTACGACTCCAGGATCTGAGCCTGTAGCCTGGGTCCCTTGCCAAAAAGTTTTCACCAGAAATCCCCATGGTTAAAAAATCTTTTTTCACCGGCCTGTTTTCAGAATTTTTTTTTTTTTTTGGTGAAAATTTTTTTTAACCATACAGGATAATCCCTGCCGGGTGTGTACTTTTTTCCCCTCCTCCCCATGTAACGGTCCATGGTTCCCGGGACCACCTGATCCCGGCTCAGAGGCAGTTCCCCGAAACTCCCCGAAACTTGCTCGAAACTCCCCGAAACTCCCCGAAACTCACCCCGTTTTTGGGAGAAAAAGTGGATTTGCTTGGGTGGGTGGGTGGGTGGGTGGGTGGGGTGGGTGGGTGGGTGGGGGTGGGTGGGTGGGTGGGTGGGTGGGTGGGTGGTGGGTGGGTGGGTAGGTGGGTGGTGTGTGTGTGGGTGGGTGGGAGGGTGGTGAGTAGAAGGAGGTTTTCATCTCAGCACTACCGGCATGACGCATGACGACGAATGTTTGAAGAACGGTTTAGACTTGGAGGTTCAGCGGAGAAGCAGGCACCACCACTTCGCACCGTCTGGTGCTGTGCTACGCTCCACAAACCCAACCCGCAACGTACCACAAAACTCCCGCATCAACAAATCCACAAGACCCAGACTGTAAGAGCCGAACCAAATCACCATCGCAAAAAAAGAAAGTGCCGTTTGTGGCGGTCGAGGTGGTCGTTGACGAGGTGATGCAGACACCGCAAAGTGTACCGTATACTGGATGATGCACGAATGGTTGAAGAAACATTTAGGCTTGGAGGTGCGGCGGGGAAGCGAGGCGCCGCCACTTTGCACCGTCCGGTGCTCTGATACACTTCGCAAATACAACACATCACAACCCCCCGAATCAACAAACCCCAAGATCCACACCGTAAGCGCCCGAATCAAACCACCATGGCAAAAAAGGAAAATGCCGTTCGTGAAGGTCAAAGTGGTCGTTGAAGAGGCGATGCGGACTCCGCAGAATGGACCGTAAACTGGATGGCAATGACAAATGTTTGAACAAGGGATTAGACGTGGAGGTGCAGCGGAAGTGAGATGCCGCTGAGGGAAGAGACGTATTCGCAAAGAAACGGGCCGAGGGCACGAGCCCCGACGTAACCAGGGGCAGTGGGGTCTGTATGCTACGGCTGCGACGAACACGGTTCCAATCCAGCTATTGGGTGGTTGACGGCGGCGCATCCGCAGCAGCAGCGAAGTCAACCACCGCCACCGTCCACGCGCGGGCGGGGATGAACACGGAACCTTCCGAACCACGGAGAAGAAGAAGGCAGAGGAGAGCCGGGGGTAGTGAAGTAACGAAGCCCGCGGGGTATCGGCACCAGTCTGTCGTGAGCGTGCCACACCCTGGCAAAGACAAGCACATTTGGCCAGGCGTGCAGGAGATTACTTGCGCACGTGCCAGGCAAGCACCGGCAGCACAGGTCGCAAGTGCCAGCGAGGTAGTCGCATGGGGACCCCCAGTCCCAAACAGGGAAACTCCACGAAACTACCCGAAACTACCCGAAACTACCCGAAACTCCCCGGAACCCCCCGAACTCCCCGAAACTCCCCGAAACTCCCCGAAACCTGGGTCAGGATCAGGTGGCGGGATGGTAAAAAATGCTTTCCGGGAAAAAAAGTACATTTTTGTACTTTTTTCCCCGGCAAAAAAGCACGATTTCCCGGATATTCTTAAAGGCAAATTACAGCCAATAGGTGTCCAAAAACGATGGAAACCACGAAAAACTGCCGACAGAGCGCCATGCCAAGAGCTGCTGGTCCTGCTCTGCGTCATCAAGCATGATTTTTGGTGAAATACTCCTGTCCTGCAGCAGGGGTTGTACTTTTTTTCCCGGAAACAAAGCGCCATTTTTCGGACTTTCCTAAAGGCAACCTGCAGGCATCAGATGTCCAAAAGTGACAGCACCCACGAAAATCTGTTCGCCATAGCAAGAGTTTCTCATCCAATTCTGTGTCATCAAGCATGAGTCGTGGTGAAAAGGAACGCGCTCGCCCTGCAGTAGCAGAGACGAGCGCACAGCACTTGCAGCCATGGTGTGTGCGTGTATGTGGGCGTGTGTATGTGTGCCCATAGACTTTCACATCCCCCACATTAGTCGTTATTTGCCTGCACACATGCTTAGATCTGGTGACGTTTCTTCTTTCTTGCTTTGCGCTGTGGTCGGGAAAAAAAACGTACACACCCGGAAGAAAAATCACGTTTTACCGGGAAAAAGAGTGTGTTGGCCCTCAAAAAATGTTTTCCCATCGGGCTTCGCCCTCGGGGAAAACATTTTTTTCGGGCCAACTTTTCCCCCTCGGGCTGTTTTCGCCCTCGGGCTGACGCCCTCGGGCGAAAACAGCCCTCGGGGGAAAAAAGCACTCTTGTTTCCCGGTAAAAAATAGTTATTTTTCAACGCCCACCTTGCCACCTGTGACCTTGGGTGGCTGAGCCGTGGTACCCTTTAGGCAGCCAGCTAGACCTGCCAGAACCTGAAAACCTCCTTCAGGTTTCGTGGCTGTGTCGAAAAATACATTCCGAGGACGTTTTTGAACGCTTTTGAATCCGTTGAGCTCAAGGACAGTCTGGGGCCCTGGAATGGAATTGCAACCGAATTGCATCTCGTACCAGAGAGTTTTTCCTTTGGTAATCGTTCAGGGCCAAAAACCCTGGATAATTTTCCAGGGCCCGGGCCCCGGATTACAGGTACCCCTGGGGGGAGGGGGTGGGCGGCCCCGGGAGGGGGCCGGGAGGCGGGGAAAGGCCGCCCCGAGAGGGGCGGCGGAGCGCAGAACTTAGCTTCACCCAGAACTTCACCACGTTCGGTGGGTCAAAAGATGCCCCGGAGGGCGCCCCCCCCCCTCGGCTCCCGCAGGTTGAACCTACCCCGTTGACCACTCGCGGGGACTGAGCTACGGAGGGGCAGGTTGAACCTACCCCGTTGACCACTCGCGGAGACTGAGCTACGGAGGGGCAGGTTGAACCTACCCCGTTGACCACTCGCGGGGACTGAGCTACGGAGGGGCAGGTTGAACCTAACCCCGTTGACCACTCGCAACTTAGAGTCGTCCAGGGGCCCTGAAGGGTGGGCCCCGGACGGTGTTGCAAGACGGGTAGTAGAAGATCGCTGTGTCTGACATGAGCCTGCGAGCGTTTAACCACGTCAGGCCCAGCGGGAGCAAGGACGTTGTCCGAAGACGCCGACACCTACCCTTCGCTGACGATGCCGCGGGTCACCTCCTCAACTCGTTCCTATCCTGGTCGATCCGAGCAAAACTGAGGCGGGGATCCCAGGACCCTCCGCAGCTCAGTCAGGGCCCCTGGACGACTCTAAGTCTACTTGTTCGGGCACAGGACAGGGCTTACGCCCCACGTGTGGAACGTGTGGATTTCCACACGCTAATTCTTTGTGTCTAACAAATGCAATTTGTCAAGAACAAAAAACAGATCGATGGCAGCGTACTATCCTCACTCCCGTTAGATGAACAAAACAGGTTTGAAGGAAGTGCGCACAAACAAGTTGTTCCCCCACGTGTGGAACGTGTGGATTTCCGCACGCTAATTCTTTGTGTCTAACAAATGCAATTTGTCAAGAACAAAAACAGATCGATGGCAGCGTACTATCCTCACTCCCGTTAGATGAACAAAACAGGTTTGAAGGAAGTGCGCACAAACAAGTTGTTCCCCCACGTGTGGATCCACAGGTACCACATGTGGATTTTGATTTATTGGTCCACATGCAGGGGAGTGTAGGCCCACTAGCGGTCAAGGCCGCACAGCCAGGTGTCGCCAAGTCAGTAGCGACACTGTTTTTTTTTTTTTGCCGTCGCACATGAGGGGAAAGGTTTTTTTTCCCCTCGAACCTTAAGCGCCCATACGTGGTCCACACGTATTTTCTCTGAGACCGAAAACGGAGCGTAAGCCCTGGCACAGGATCGTCTTCCCCACGGGTGTACAGAACAAGAACGGGGTCAGTATTGTTGGAGGAAGGCCGCATTGGTCTTGTTTGCGGGTCATCGAGAGTAACCCAACCGGACGGTGCTTTTTAGAGTTAAAGTTCGCTTGAAATACCGGGGTTTTAGGGTCTCCGTGTGACCGTTCATGAATGGGTTCTCTTAGAGCAAGAAAGGGCTTTATGGTTTTTGTGTGACAGACGTAGTGGCCAGACTCCAAGCTTGTACCAACATGTGCAACAATGGCCCGGACACCCCATTTCTGCGTTCACAACTCAGAGTGCATCCTAATCCATGTGGTTCATGTACTCAAAAGAACTCAATGTTGACGACTGCTACCCGTGAGGGCGTGTGTGTTTTATTTATTTTTTTTTTAGCAACAACGCGACATACTTTGCGATCTGCTGGTCCTCAGCGAGAATGGAGTAGTAGAGCAACTTCGACATCATGCGGCGGGGGTCCGAAACGTCTTCAGTCGGGCTTTCGATCACCAGACTCTGCCCTAGCTTGTGCACAGTCAGCGACAGACTCTGCGGGTTGTCCTCAAAGGGGGCGATGAACAGCTTCCGCAAGTTTTCTGCAGGCGCGATGATGTCGATGCCGCCGTCTTCCTCCGCCTCGTTGTGCGCCGTGATGTTCCCGGCAGCGATCGTGAGAGCCGAAGTTTTGAATTCCTGCGCCAGGGTTGCGAAACGATGCCTCTTTCTTGCGTGCGGGCTAAATCATAGAGCCCCACGGAGGAGCCAGCCCCCAGAAAGCTGGGGGCTAAAGAGCGGGTGTCACACCTGCTTTTGCGGGTATACAGAACCCTGCAACATTGACAATGCTTTACTACACTATTTGGACACCGTGCTCAGAAAAAGAGAATGTAGGTCTGGAAATTGGCCCGAATGAATATGCTTCAACCCCCACGAAAGTCCTATTTTTCCGCCTCAGTCGCCTAGCTGGATGGTTCGAGCTGCAGGTTGTGACAAACGTCTGCGTTCTTCCCCAAGCAAGGCGGGCGCTCTCCTTCCCTCGCCCCAGGCAATTTCAACGCGTTTTCACTTTGGGACCCTTTTGGTCGTCCATTTTCTTCAAAAGGCACAAGTTTTTACGCATTTATTATTTTGCAGTTTTCTGCTGGCGCGACAATGTCGATGCCGCCGTCTTCCTCCGCCTCGTTGTGCGCCGTGATGTTCCCGGCAGCGATCGTGAGAGCCGAAGTTTTGAATTCCTGCGCCAGGGTTGCGAAACGATGCCTCTTTCTTGCGTGCGGGCTAAATCATAGAGCCCCACGGAGGAGCCAGCCCCCAGAAAGCTGGGGGCTAAAGAGCGGGTGTCACACCTGCTTTTGCGGGTATACAGAACCCTGCAACATTGACAATGCTTTACTACACTATTTGGACACCGTGCTCAGAAAAAGAGAATGTAGGTCTGGAAATTGGCCCGAATGAATATGCTTCAACCCCCACGAAAGTCCTATTTTTCCGCCTCAGTCGCCTAGCTGGATGGTTCGAGCTGCAGGTTGTGACAAACGTCTGCGTTCTTCCCCAAGCAAGGCGGGCGCTCTCCTTCGCTCGCCCCAGGCAATTTCAACGCGTTTTCACTTTGGGACCCTTTTGGTCGTCCATTTTCTTCAAAAGGCACAAGTTTTTACGCATTTATTATTATTATTTTGCAGTTTTCTGCTGGCGCGACAGTGTCGATGCCGCCGTCTTCCTCCGCCTCGTTGTGCGCCGTGATGTTCCCGGCAGCGATCGTGAGAGCCGAAGTTTTGAATTCCTGCGCCAGGGTTGCGAAACGATGCCTCTTTCTTGCGTGCGGGCTAAATCATAGAGCCCCACGGAGGAGCCAGCCCGCAGAAAGCTGGGGGCGAAAGAGCGGGTGTCACACCTGCTTTTGCGGGTTGCTCAAACACATTTTACTTATAATTTGGGTGTAATGCCCATATATCCCGGTCAAAACAAATTTGTGCCCTTATATCCCGGTTCAAAACAAATTTGGTGCCCTTATATCCCGGTTCGGGATATAAGGGCACATATTTGTTTTGAACCGGGATATAAGGGCACCAAATTTGTTTTGGACCGGGATATAAGGGCACATATTTGTTAGGGGCGGGATATAAGGGAAATTTACCTATAATTTGGGACCAGGGGACTGTAGGGACCCCGTTTACCGGTTTCAGGAACCGGGGGGTTTGGGTTTGAGAAAAACACAGCAACTACGGCTTGTATCACATGGTCTGCCCACCGGCGCCTTCACGCACGCCGTTGTAAATACGACTATCTTTCCTGGAAACGCTGTGGTTTGCATTTTTCCAAAAAGAATACTCCAGGGGCTGCCTTGTGCTTGTCGAAGGAGGCTAGAGGGGGAGAAACAATACAACTACAAAATGGGTATTTTTTGTTGAACGCTTACGCCCGCCACTGAACCCAGATTCACCTGTGTTTCGTGTGGGCTACAGCACATTTACCTCCGTTGATCTTTTGCAGCTGGCAGCCTCCTCAAGTATTTCCTACAAAGCAGGTCCTTCTACAAAAATACTCGACGTAGCTGCTTCGACTCCGAATGGAAGGGGGGAAATATAGAGGTAAGGGGCAAATACAATACAAACACAATCTGATTTGTTCTTCGCTTACACCACCGTGTGTTGTTTTCTCACTCAGGACTTTTGACCTGTTGTGTTCGTGTGGTTTTATCGTGTAGGGGTAGACCCGCATGACCTCACTTCCGTTCAACACGTGGTTCGGTAGTTACAGCACTTGGGATCCCTTCTGTGTGGGACACTGCTTGCTTCAGCAATCCATGCTTTCCTACGCGCAGCGTGGGAAAAAATTTTTTCTGGCCATATCAAAGATTTTTTAACCGGGATTTTTCAGAATTTCGGGGATTAGAATAACCCCTGCTGGTGCTTATGTAGTAGTAGTAGTAGTAGTAGTAGTAGTTGTCATCTCACCCCCGCAGATACGGGAGTAAAACGGAGCAGTGTTTGCATTCAAACGATTCAAGTGCGGCGGCAGCAGAAACTGTCAAGCCGTGACAGCATTCGGATGAGGTGTACCTTTCGCAAAGGTGGCATCTCAGTGTGGGGTACAGCGGATTATGGGCTGTCAGCGGAAAATGACAATTGATGCAGTGTTCTGCGCAGGCTTTGACATGGCACCGCGGCGCCGAGCAGACCAGTTCATCGATGTAGCGAAGGGCCAGAATGCGTCGTTGTCTTCTTGCAGCAGCTGTTGTTGTCGTCTTCTGTCGTCGTCCGGAGCCTTGCCCCCGGGGCCGTATGAGCTTCCGTACTTTGCGCGGCGGCTCTTCGACGTTCTTGAGTGTGTTCGCGACGACTTCTTTCACCTTTGCGTCCCAGACCTCCCGGTCCTCCATCCACTCCCGGATTTTTGTCCGGTCCCTTTCCGCGAGATCGTTGCAGATTACTCGTTCGAAAGACAGCAGTGGTCGCCCCACTCGTCTCGCCCGAAGCTGGTCCGCGAACATCAAGCCAGCAATCGGCTGATCAGAACGCATGCAGTGCGCCGCAAACCGCAGGCGCTTCTCTTGCAGCACCGCCTCGATCCTCGGGAAACCGACCATCAGCTCTGAGGTCTTCATGCGCGTGTCACGGCTGTACACTTTGATCCCCTTCACGTAGCGGACCATACACGTGTACGCCCCTATCACGTCTGCACGTAACTCGGTCCCCACCACCCATGCTTCCGCTCCAGCCAGGAAGATGCTGAGAACCAGACACCGAAACAGCCAAGCCTTCGTTGCCATCGCCAGCGTTGACCGCCACGTTGCTTTGAGCTTGTGCAGGGCGACCCACGCTAGTTGCTTGTTTCGCAGGAAGTCGGACTTGCTGGACTGCAGCATGCACCCAAGGTACTTGTAGTGCGCACGGGCTGCGCACCCACGTGCTTACCTTGTGCCCGTACGGCTAGTACACACACACAGAGAGAGTACTGCGTAGTATCAGCACGTGCCTGCTGCTGCTGCGTAGTATCACCTGCACCGTACGGAGTACCACACACAGAGAGTACTGCATAGTATCAGCACGTGACTGCTGCTGCTGTGTAGTATCACCTGCTGCTACGCCCTCGAACTTCCCGCAGGAGTCCTCCTTCTGGGCGTTGCACGTGTCTGGGTATCGGATCTCCGATTACCATCACCTCAGTTTTCCCTTGGCCGTAGTTTACCTTCAGTCCAAATCGTTTCGCCGTGAGGTGCAGACGCCGCAGCATTTGGGTTGCAGCTCTCGATGTTCGTGCCAGAACTGCTGGTGCTTATGTAAAAAAAAAAAAAAACTGTTTCTTCCCCCGGCCGAATAGGTACCAGGAAAGCCTGCTACACGGGAGTCAAGCTTCACGTGTTCGGCGGTACTGCAGAGCCACGAGCCTACGGGTCAAGTGGCTACCGATTTCCCAAACTAAAGGATCAAGGCGTGGCGCACCTTCGGGCTTGGCGCTCGTGCTGAACACAAGCTCGTCGAGACGGTCAGCCACAGGGCAGAGCGGACGGGGTTGGGGCACTGTGCTGCCTCCGACTCAAGCTGTGCAAGCTGTGGTTGACACCGTCACGTTCCTGGACCAGGTGCGGCCTTTTTCTTCTCTTCTCTTCCCCCGGCGACATCAGCTTGCAGATTTAGACCGCCGGTTCAGATCTGTGTAATGCCCGAAAGATGCTGGATCAGCTGAGGTGTACCCGGGACTGTGTCCTGCACTGCCACTGCCAGGTCTGCAAGAGTGCGCTCGGTGTGCCGACCAGAGAAGCCAGCAATGCGGCCACAGAGAAGGCATCGCTGGCTTCTCTGGTCGGCAAAGCATCAAGGCTTGGCGCACCTTGGGGCTTGGCGCTCGCGCTGAACACAAGCTCGTCGAGACGGTCAGCCACAGGGCAGAGCGGACGGGGTTGGGGCACTGTGCTGCCTCCGACTCAAGCTTTGCAAGCTGTGGTTGACCGTCACGTTCCTGGACCAAGAGCGGCCTTTTTCTTTTTATTTTTCTTTTTCTTCTTTCTTCTCTTCTTTCTCCTTCCCCCGACCGACACCGGTTTGCAGATTTAGACCACCCGGTCCAGATCTGCAATGTATACTGACCTTCTGTATTTTGATGGGAATGACACGATACGTCTTTTCAATGACGACAAACGGGTGTGTTGCCATAAAAAAGGCAAAGACGGACTTTCACCCGAAATGCAAGAGACAAAGCGAGCCATACTCTGGAAGGAGTCGTGATGGCCCCGGGGTTGTACGCCTTGTGCACACGCGCATCCTCGTTCAGCCAGTTGTTCGGCGGCATGGTCAAATCGGTGCCTACACCAACCTCGACGAACCTGTTTTGATAATTCGCTTGGATCAAGCTTTCTTCGAGTATCGCAGAGTTTGGGGTCTTCCTTTTTGTGGAGGGAAGTCCTAGTTGGATGCTTAGACAGAGCACCGCCTCGCATGCACGTTGTCGTTAGGCCAATCTCCTCTCAAACACGCGCGGTGCTCTCTGTCGAGTAATCATAATTGTTCCTACGAGATAGGACTTATTCTGGCCAGCCACTAAAAACACTCTCGATTCCGTAAAAGAGGTAGCCAGCGATGCAGATTATCGGCACAAATCGTTCTGACCCAAACGATTCCGTTACAACGGCCATCGCCCAAGCGTCGTAAACAAGCGGCTATCGACGTGCAACCGATGAAGCTGGACGAGCAGTCGAAGGAGAAGCGAAGCACCGAGCGTGCGCCTGAGCGCGACGACAAAGTCGAGCTGAAGAGAAGATCTCATGAAACATCACGTGTGAAGAGATAACCGCGATGCCGGCGATGCAGATTCTCGCCACAGATTCTTTGCAGTCTAACCCAAACTACGACGCTACGACAACATTCGATCAGGCATGGCTTGCTGCCACTTATCGTACATGCTAGAAGAACCACGCACAGCGTAGAGCGTCGTATAATGAGATCGAGCAAAAAAATGAGCGCAATCAGGTGTAATCGCTGTGCGATCGTTTGAAAGAATCTGTGGCGATAATCTGCATCTAATCGCCGTGCAATCGAGCTCGGGTTGTTTTTCAGGGGGGTTGGGTGAGTTGGCATAAGTAGGGGGGACCGCCCGAGATCGCTAACTAAAAAACTCGACGCAGCTGCGATGACTTCGAATGGAAGAGGAAACATAGAGGGAAATTGCACGAACGTGCTTGGAATGGGTATGTGCTCAACACCGCACTGGTCCCGTCTGCGCCGTGTTTCGGTCATTTAAGCCACATAAGGCGGACCATCATCAGCGCGGAACCTGAGTGTCTGCAGACAGCACTGCGGTGTGAGTCTGGTTTGTCAGGCGGCTGTTCGTAGCTCGTCACAGCCAGGACCACCCGTGCTACTAGAGCTCAGGCGAATCCGTCACGGGGAGAAGGCCCCTTCAACCGTGTCACTCGCCCTGATTGTGACTGCGACTCGCTAGGCAGCACTGACTTGTCTTCTTTTTACGGTGGCAATCTGCGAAGTAAACTCCGCAGAGCACAGTGGACATGGGGTTGCCGTGTGCAGCACCAATGGTTGAAGTACCAAAAGGAAAAAGAGTGCGAGGAAGTAATCCTGCGTGCTGAGGGCAGCAAGTCGCGCGACGCGAAGTACCCTACTGGAATGGGGGGGAGGAAACATAGAGGCAGAGGGGCAAATGCAATACAAACACAATCTGATCCGTGTGTTGGTTTCTCCCTCAAGACTTTGACCTGAGTCTCGTCGCGTAGGGCACGTCCGTTGAACACATCGTTTGGTACTTACAGCGTTTGGGATCCCTTCGGTTCTGGCAGATTCGTCGAGCATTTCCTTCCGACAGCTGGCGCTTATGCAAAAAGATGAAGCGAGGGGATACCTTGGCAGTTCGCTGGGCACGCCCAATGGCTCGGCGCGAGGGAGGTTCTTCGGCTTTTTCTTGTCCGTGAGCTCGCTACTGCGCCAAATGTCGTTCGGCTGTTTTCGGTTGCGGTCGTTTGGTGGACTTCCTTTTTTGGACTGACTGTTCGCTTGTGGATCCGGGGTATTAGGGTTTCAAAAGGGTTTCCTAATGGTATCGTATATTGGTATGTGTAGTTTGAACTTGATATGCAGCAACAATCTGTGACGATAGACTGCACAAGCCGCTGCAGACTACCTCTTTGCACGCGTCGTGTCATGCTTCGGTCGCTTCTTGCCCCGCGGACTGTTTGTCTCCGATGCGCGCGTCACGTCCGCTGTGGTGTCTGACGAACCCGAAGAAGCACCAGCACGTAGTAGTAGAAGTAGTTTGAACTGGATGTGCAGCAACAATCTGTGACGATAGACTGCACAAGCCGCTGCAGAAAACGTCTTTACACGCGTCGTGGCATGCTTCGGTCGCTTCTTGCCCCGCGTACTGTTTGTCTCCGGTGCGCGCTTCACGTCCGCTGTGGTGTCTGACGAGCCCGAGGAATCAGTAGATGATTCGGCGCACTTCCTTTTCTCCCTCGCGGGTTGTCCCCGCGGCCGAGATCTCGACTCCTCTATGTTCCTTGCCTTGCCAGGGGCTAACCTGGGACATTCTTTGGCCTCGTGCCAAGTTATGTTACCCTTTTTGCACCGCACAACCCGTCGGGTGACACTGAAGTCACATAAAGGGGTCGAATAATAACACTGTGTTATTATTCGATTTGCCGAATACTAAAAAAAGTTTCGGGTAGCCGAACAGTAGCAGTAGCAGGATCAAATAGTGGTAGTGTTTTTAGACAACCAGACGTGTGTCAAATAATTGTTATTATTCGACCCCCCCCCCCCCTTTTACAAACCTGGATTGGCATGGCGTGAGAGAAGTACTAATACTGTAGCGTAGCAGCAGCGTAACGGTAGTGTAACGGTTGCGCCTGCTCATGTGACCCCTATACGACCCCCATATGACCCCATATGACCCCCATATGACCTCCATATGACCGTCTTCGCGGCTCCGCTTCGGTTGGGTTCGTGGGTTGTCCACCTTCGATGCGCGTCCCTCGGTCGCAGACGGCTGCTGCGGCTTCCGCTTCTTGCGGGCGCTTTCATGTGCTTCAACTAAAAAGAACCGCTTCGCAGTTGGATTGGTTCTCTTCCTCCCGCCTCCGTCGAAATACACGGCTCCTCGAATATTATATTATTGTTTTGAAGATCTGAGCATGCTGGTACGGGCTGGTCACTCTTTTCCTTTTAATCGCAAGGCCACAATTTTCCCTGTGCACGGAGCGCGAGACCCCAACCATGGCTCATGCTAGCTTTGCCTAATTCGTCAGATTATTAGCGTTTATTGGTTTAGAGGTTCGGTGTTTTACGGTCTCCGGTTGACCGTTGAGGCTGTGAGGCGAGTAGTAGGTATGCTTATCACTTTAACTACGGCTAGCCATGTTTGTAAGTGATGCGACCGACACCAAGAAGATATTCGCTTAGAATTTAGTCTTGGGCCCCCCACTATTATCGGGAACATTAATTCCGGGAACAAAAACGAACGAGGCATCTCGGTGCTTGCAAGTTATGCAGCAAGCCGCCAGCCACCACCCTTGAGTCAGTAAAAAACTGCCCCACCGCGTGTGCAACCTTGTGAAGCAACGCAGGGGTTCCGGTTCAACACGTGAGGGGAGGTCCGCCGAATTTTAGCGTTTATTGTGGTTGAGCATGGTTCTGTCGATATATCGATATCTTGTCAACCCCTAGCGGCGGTCAGATATCGATCGGTCGAAAACACCCTTTTTCGATATGGAAAAATCTTTTCTCGATATATCGATATATCGAAAGAAATGTCGAAGAAAATATCGAGAAGGTATGAATGATGGCACAAGTCTCGTTGTTGGATCTCCGACAGGTGTGCTGAGTGTTTGAACGGCTTGCGCGGAGCTGTGTCCGGGTCCGTTTTCGGAGCACTGTGTGCTCCATATCTGACCTGTCAGGCCGTCCTGATGCAGGCTGTGTGCCCTGATTGGGGCCAAAACGTCGGACCTGCTGCTAAGGTGCCAGCTCACAGCTTTCAAGCACGGACCGTCGGCCAATGATGGATGCAGCGACTCACCCGGAGCGGATGAAAAAACAAATACGCGAGCGACCACGCGCGATTCATTGATAAGTACATGGGTGTTAGGACCACCCTTAGCGAGTCTAGAGGTAACCTTCTGCTCAGTCCGGCGTTTGCGCAAACCCGAACCTTTTTGCCCAGTCCGGCGTTTTTGCCCAGTCCGGAGTTTGTGCAAACCCGAACCTTTTTGTCCAGTCCGGCGTTTGTGCAAACCCGAACCTTTTGCCAGTCCGATATTTGTGCAACCCGAACCGGTTTGCCCAGTCCGGCGTTTGTGCAAACCCGAACCTTTTTGCCTGTCCGGCGTTTGTCCAACCCGAATCGTTTTGCTCAGTCTGGTGTTGGTGCAAACCCGCACCTTTTGCCCAGTCCGGCGGTTGTGCAAACCCGAACCTTTTTGTCCAGTCTGGTCCCGCCTGCACCGTGTCGCGGTGTCCGATCGAACAACCGTAGATACCAGGGACTACAAACGGGAGTCCCTCTCGTACTATCCGAGAGAGCCCATCGGGCCAGCGCATTCCGACAGCAATACGGGGTAGTACGAGAGGAACTCCCGTTTCTAGTCCCTGGTATCTACGGTTGTTCGATCGGACAGTGATGCTACCACTGGATGGACTATGGCTGAACGCCTCTAAGCCGGAACACAGTCTAGAAGAATGCGTGGGTTACTCAGGGCACATCGGATGTGAGTCTGGTTTGTCAGGCTGCTAGTGCGGCTTGTGGGTTTGACACCCTAAGCCTCGCACACGTGTTAGACTCCTTGGTCCGTGTTTCAAGACGGGTAGTAGAAGATCGCTGTGTCTGACATGAGCCTGCGAGCGTTTAACCACGTCGGGCCAGCGGGAGCAAGGACGTTGTCTGAAGACGCCGACACTTACCCTTCGCTGACGATGCCGCGGGTCACCTCCCGAACGCATTCCTATCCTGGTCGATCCGAGCAGAACTGAGGCACCCGGCAAGCCGTCTCGCAACAGAAGCTTGGACGATCCGAATAGGTCCAGACGTCTCAACCATAAACCCCAGTGAAGGAGCAATGATTAAGATTTGAACGCATCTCCAACTCTTACCACTCATCGGTTTCAGGGACTTTTAACCCTCTTTTCAAAGTTATTTGCATCTTTCCATCACTGTACTTGTTCGCTATCGGCCTCCGGGAGATATTTAGCCTTAGCAGAGGGATACCTGTTCGTAGCTCTTCACAGCCAGGACCACCCGTGCTACTGCGCCTAGGCAACCCCGTCACAGGGAGAAGGCCCCTACAACCGAGTCTGGACAATCAGTTTAAAAACTCAGGGCCCCTGTCCTGATTGTGACTGCGACTCACTACTGACTGGTGTCTTCTTCTTACGGTGGCAATCTGCGAAACTAAACGCCGCAGAGCACAGATGCCAAAAGGGGAGGAGGGTGGTTTGGGCAAAAAGACTCTGGCAAAGCACGATGCTGTGCATGTCGGGTGCGCGACCGCTGTATCCAACCGGACTCTAAACCCAGAGAAACGGGGTTATATGCTCAGAAGAAGGCTTCCCGGATGTATTTGGGTCCCATTCGGCCTTGGATACGGGTGCTGGGGGGTAGGTCGCATACCCCGGTACCGAGGTGCTGTGGTGCTAGTGGTGGGTTGTGTGTACACACCCACGAGTATGGTGTATCGGTGGATACCACCAGCTGCTACCTACCCAGCATCCCTGATACCTACGAGGTGATGGTACCGAGGTGCTGTGGATACCACCACATTCACCGATACCACGATGGGTGCTAGTGGGTGGTGGGTTGTGTGTACACAACCACGAGTATGGTGTAGCGGTGGATACCACCAGCTGCTACCTACCCAGCATCCCTGATACCTACGAGGTGATGGTACCGAGGTGCTGTGGATACCACCACATACACCGATACCACGATGGGTGCTAGTGGGTGGTGGGTTGTGTGTACACAACCACGAGTATGGTGTAGCGGTGGATACCACCAGCTGCTGCTGTGGAAACCACCACATACACCGATACCACGATAGGTGCCAGTGGGTGGTAGGTTGTGTGTACACACCCACGAGTATGGTGTAGCGGTGGATACCACCAGCTGCTACCTACCCAGCATCCCTGATCCCAGCATACCCAGCATCCCTGATTCGAGGATTGTAGTCTTGGTTCCCCACGTTCTACGAAGTGAAAGTTCGCTATAAACCCCGGGTCCTTAGAGTCTCATGACGGCTTTCAGCAGCAGGAACGTACTTCACAGCAGGTTCATAGAGCTACCAGGTTCCGTGATTCGGGCTTCAAAAGGGGGCGAGGGAGAGTGGGCAAGCAAATGTGAGAAGGTACGACGTTGTCGATATCGACGGGCGGGTATTTATCGGGCTAGAGCACGCTTCTAAGATCTGTAGTAGTAGTAGTAGTTTGAACTTGCAGCAACAATCTGTGACGATAGATTGCACAAGCCGCCACAGACTACCTCTTTGCACGCGTCGTGTCATGCTTCGGTCGCTTCTTTTCCCGCGTACTGTTTGTCTCCGGTGCGCACTTCACGTAGTAGTAATTGCCGAACTAGCTAGAGATTGCCAGACAGGTTCCCATGAGAACATAAAAGAGTCACCGAGCCAAAGGGTACTCATTTGCATGCAATCACACGCAGTTCCAAAAATCAGGATCCGGTTTGAAAGTCTTTGGGAAGTAAAGTATTCATAAAACCCCTGGAGAAATGTCCTGGATAGGGGTACCTTGTGGTTTTCCCAGGAAAGCGGGATAGCTCGCTAAATTAGAGAATTTCAAATTTACCTAACCCCTCGACTGGGAAGTGTTATGATTCAACCCCCCATAACAAACGTACTCGTAGAAAAAAGACAGGCGTTTCGTTTTGTTTGTGCGTGCCGGTTGATCGTTTTCCCGCTTGTATTTATCCTGTGTCAGTTTCAGGTAAGGAATGCTGGTCAACCGCCAGAACACGCTGCCTACGTCTTTTTTAGCCTGCACAATACATTGAAGGGCAACCCGCAAGATTGTTAGTACTAAAAAAAAAAAGGAGGTACCTGTCCGAGACTGAAATTCGACAACGGGGCGACGCTGTTGCCTTGATTCCCGAGGATGACCGGACCGGCACTGGGGCTAGCGTCTCGCTCGAGTATCTCGTCGAGGAGCTCGTCTTTTGTCTTCGACGCAAGGATCAGCGGCATGCCCAAGCCTCTCTCCACTTCGCGCGTGCCGTGAAAAGGCCCTCCGCTGGCCTCTGGCGGGGCTGTCGAGGGAGGATTACTTTACGAGTTTTTTTATGTTTCCGACGATCCCGAATGGACTTACAGATTGGTATCTTTCGACCTTTTGTGTGCTTGTGAAGTTCAGCTTCGTGCGGCTTTTTTTTTTTTTTTCGAGGTTCGAGGTTCGAACAGTGCACGCGCGATCAGCCGGCTTACCGGCTGATTAATTTTCGAGCCTTTTTTACGGGCAGACTCGCACAAAAACAGCCACTGGGTTCAAAGATCCGGTATGTTTTACTTGCGCAGAGCGGTCCCGTGTTCGGTTATGCGGATGTCAGCCAGTAGGGGTAATTTTCTGGCAGTCTCGGGCTTCAGGAAGGCGTAACGGTAACAGTCAATCTCGTTCCCCGAAATAGGCAAAGCCCCCTGATTTTGTTAACGTTCGTTAACAGGCCGAAAACCCTCCTTTTTTAGCTTTGGTGCATCAAATACGCAGTTCCGCAGCTTTTTGGCCGTAAATTCGGTGTCATGACACAGTGGAGGTGATACGACTGTTTCTTGTAGTAAGCGGTCGGTTTTTTTGAGTCTGCCGTTTCGAGGTTTGAAGATCCGGTGTTTTAGAGTCTCCGGTTGGTCACTGGGGTGGGGCTGGGGTAGCGCGCGGTTTCATGTCACCAATCGCCAACCCTGTGACAATTACCGGCTTCGCTGTTTCTGCCCACGCGACCTTCTCGGTGAGAAGACATGCTAGAGCTTTTGAGGGTTAAAGATCCGGTATGTTAGAGTCTCCGGTTGACCATTGAGAGCTGGGTAGAACGAATTCTCGCTTTCATGTCACCAATCGCCAACCCTGTGACAATTGCCGGCTTCACTGTTTCTGCCCACGCGACCTTCTCGGGGAGAAGACTTGGGCTAGAGTTTTTGAGGTTCAATGTGTTAGAGTCTGACGATTGAGAGCTGGGTATCAGGCATTGCGGGTGCGGCCGTGAAAAGGCCCTCCGCCGGCCTCTGGCGGGGCTGCTTGGTCTCCGGCCAATTTTCCAAATTTGGACTGGCAGTCAAAATGTGGATAAAGAAGCTAATCCCCTGGGTTTGAAGCAGAGCATTAGCTTGGTCTCCGGCCAATTTTCCAAATTTGGACCGCTGGCGGCTTTTTGCGTGCTCACTCAGGAATGGGCTCCACACAGCGCGACACGACGTATTTTTTTTTTTTTTTTTTTTTTTTTTTTCTCTTTTTCCCCGCCGGCTTTTCCAAATTTGGACTGGCAGTCCAAATGTGGATATAGAAGCTAATCCCCTGGGTTTTAAGCAAGGCATTAGCTTGGTCTCCGGTCCATTTTCCAAATTTGGACCGCTAACGGCTTTTTGTGTTTCCACTGTTTTTCAGCGGTTTCTGCACTTAGGGGGCTCGCCTGCCAGTGTTGCATGTGTCCTCCTCTCTGGCCTCAATACAGCGCGACGCGACGTATCTTCACGACAAGGCTGGGCCCTGAGAGGCCCTCAGAATGCACATTGGGTCTACACCATCACCAAGCCCCGGGAGAGTGGCCAATGTGCATTCTCTCTGCCGGGGCTTGGTGATGGTGTAGTCCCTTTTTTTTTTTTTTTTTTCCGACGACAACTAGTGTCAGACTAGCCTACCCGAAGGCAGTTGATTCCTTTAGGCAAGATTTCTCTACCGGCGGAAGTTGTTTGGGTTAACGTCTTTTTTTTTTTTTTTTAGAGTGAAAGTTCGTTTTTATGGTATTGTTTCTCGGCGGCCTTTCCAATTTTGGACTGACAGTCCAAATGTGGATATAGAAGCTAATAATCCCCTGACAGAACACTGCCTCTCAAGCTGGATCCGGAAAGGGATTGGCTCTGAGCCACAGCATGCTGGATGTCGGTGCAGGGTTCAGGTCTGGGCTCAGGTGCTGTGCGTGGCGATCTCCGGTGCTCCCGCCCCTGATGCGAAGAGAGAGCACGTCCCGAACACGGGTAGGCTCACGGAGAGAATTCAGACGACTTCTCTTGCGTTTCTCTTCCTTCCTACCTTGTGCAAGCTGGTTTTGTCGGATCCCTGGTGAACTACAAAAAATAAGGTAGTCCGCAGTGAATCGAACACGAGAAAGTGGCAAGCGCTGGCGTAACATCGGGAGTCCGTGAGACACTCGCTTGCTAACCTCTCAGAAGATGCAGGAGGGAGAGAAAGAATCTCACACAATAGACAAGAGCGTAGCGGTCGGATGACAAGCTTGGGTCGCAGTTCGCACGAGCCCACAACTCCGCTCGCTCTGCCCTGTGGCTAGCAGCCTGTCTACGCGTCTACGCCTCGTTGCTTGACCGTGAGCCCGCGGATCTGCAGTACCGCCGAAAGACGCATGAACTCGATACCCCGTGTGTAGCAGAGGCAGGCTTTTCCTGTACACCTATGCTCGCAGAAAATTGTTTGTGCACACTTCCTTCACACCTGTTTTGTCCATCTAACGGGAGTGATGATAGTGCGCTGCCATGTTCTTGACATTTGTTTGACAAAAGGGGGGGTGTCGCTACTCACCCGTCAAGCTTCCCAAAACTAGTGTAGTAGTAGTAGTAGTAGTTTGAACTTGATACGCAGCAATTGCATGCAAACATAGATACGCTGCAACAATCTGTGAACATAGACTGCACGAGTAGAACTAGTTTGAATTTGGTGTGCAGCAACATTCTGTGGCGATAGACTGCACATCTTAGTAGTATGCGTCGTTCTGGTTCGGGAGCAAGTCTGGAAGAAGAACGAAACAATCCCTATAAACAAACGAGTGACTCAAGGCAGCCGCCTGGGCGGCGCCCATCCGAGCGCAAACAGCAGCAGTGACGCGTCGGCAGGATTTGCACTTTTGGACGGGGCTGCGCCGTGTGTGCTCCAACGGCCGACAGGGTGCGTGGTCGGAGCAAGCTTGAATTCCCAAAGTTAAAGAAAAAGAAAACTGGAAACCTGATCCAAGCTGGGACGCCACCCGAGATGCGAAGGAGGACTTGACGGAGTGAGCAAGAGCGCGCGACTTTAGAGGGGGCCTGCTGCAATAGGAGCGTGACAACAGAAGAGAGGGGGGAAATTGTTTGTACTATCTTTATTTAAAAAGCGAGGGAGTCTGTCTCTAGCCATCTCAACAATTTCATCATATAGGCCCAGACTTGTGAAACGGGACTAATGGATGCGTCTACTCCAGCTTCAGGTTATACTATTTTGTTGGTACAGTTGCAGCAAATGCTTCGGATAAACACGCACCTTAAATGATGAGATCGGTATTTTCCTGGAGAACGGCGTAGTACAGGTGGGAACTGGCACAGGGATGTTGCTTTTGGAGTTGCCTCTTAAAAAGAAGTTTCTTCCTTTTTTCAGCGTGCAAATATGCTATAAGTAGGCGAGATGACTGATCGTCAACCACGTGCGGCTGAATACAAGCGAAAATGTTGATACCCACTAACACTTTCTCCGCGCTCTTGCGAATAAAAGAATCCAAAGGCCGAGAATTCCCAGTGAAAAATCCCACAGGGTAGGGTAAAGTCGAGGGGGTCGTGTGGATGCTCGGACAACAAATAAACATTAGTCCGAACTCTAGGGAGAGTGGGGTAATTACATCCTTGCGGCCGGTGTTTCCCCAAGGGATCTTCTCCTATGTACCCCAGCTCTCGGCGGGAGTGTCTTGTCCTGCAGCTTATCCCACGATGTTGGTGAACCTGAACCCAGTGCCGGCAGCCCAAACTGTAAACAGGAAGGTAGCTACAAAACAAGAGAGAGAGAGAGAGACGAGTTAGAGTGCAGGAACCATCTCTCCGGGGAGTTTCCGGTCTCCTCACTTCTCTTCGCACTGCTACGGCGGGCGTAAGTCGCTCCGGAGGCGCGCTGCAGGTTGCGGCTCTGCTACAGTGAGTGGCGGCACCGGAGTAGGTGCTGCAGCGGGCGCTCTGGCCGGCGGGTGAGCTCGTCTCGCGGGAGATCGGAACAAGACAAAAAAACGAATTTTCACTCTAAAAGACTAAGAGAAGAAGAGCGCGGTTTTGTGGTGAAGGAATTTGCAGCGGAAGTACTCGACCGGCTTTTGATTGGAGCTAAAAAGCATTATGTTGCTTCGATTAGCTGCAGCTTTTTTGTTCGTTGTTGCGATTGCGATGCTCTGCGATTTGCAGTAAGAGATGAACGGCGGTTGACGCGGGACTGATGCGGAGGGTTTCGACAGAACCATACGTTTTCTGCTTGAGATTGGCAAACAGGACGGTATGCAGTCAGCATTCTCCTTGAGAAAAGACCCCTGGGGCCACCTGGTTAGCTAGGTAGGGACGTCCAATACAGACATCGAACAACTCAAACGAGGTAGCGTGCACGAACAACACCTCCCACCCAATTTTCGATTGATATTTTTCTTCGGTGAGGTAAAGGGGTATTGGGAACACTGTGTTATTATTCGATTTGCCGAATAATAAAAAAAGTTCCGGGTAGCCGAACAGTAGCAGGATCAAATAGTGGTAGTGTTTTTAGACAACCAGACGTGTGTCAAATAACTGTTATTATTCGACCCCCCCTTTACCTCACTCAACTGCTACATGCTTAGTGTCTTAAAGAATTAGCTCCTGTTTAACTGTCTTCTTCAGCACACCGCAAACCCGATGCTGGAAAGCAGGAAGGACACAGGAAAGGACACCGTCCACGAAACTTCTTCTCCTAAGCCAATCTTTTCAGAGTGAAAGTTCGATAGGCAAACGTTTTCTTCGTTTTGCACTGGACAAATTGGCAGCAGTAAAGCATGGGAAAGCAAGGGAAAAAGGGGCGTGTACGGCTCCCAAAGTGGGGTATGAAACCTTGAGGGACCAGCCCTGTCTTTTTTCACCGTGGTGCTGTGTGCACCTCGTTCTTCGTCTCAGGTTTCGCTCTTGAACGCAGACCAATCCAAAGTCAGCTCATCAGTGGGTCCTTTGGATGGGGATTTGCAGTCTTGTTCCGGTGCGAGCGCAACTTGGTTTCATTGTGGATCCCTTCCTTCTCATTCATCATAGAGGGCCGGCATATAACGATATATAACGGTATATCAGTCATCCTCCTGGCGACCGTTTAAATATGGAAGAACCCATCTCGATGGTCAACCTCGGGTCATTTTCGTTGGTCCGAGGGCGAGATCAGGCATGCTCCGGATTAAAATCATCCTTTGATTGGCCTTTTGCAATTTCCTGAGCTATCCCACCCTCTAGGACACGCTTTTTGCAACTTTCCGAGCTATCCCACCCTCTAGAACGCGACTTTTGCGATTTCCCGAGCTATCCCACCCTCTAGATGGTGCCTTTTGCAATTTCCGAGCTATCCCACCCTCTACGACGCGCTTTTTGCAATTTCCCGAGCTATCCCACCAAGTTGGAGGCGGAGAGGGGTATATATAGACTGCAACAGAATTTCCTCTGTGTCACCGTAACATACCACTAGAGGCACCACGAGGGTTTAGATCCTGTGGATTTGGGTCCTTTATGCTGGGCGCCTAATGCTCAGGAAGATGGGGCTCGTGTCGGAATAAGCCTGGAGGGCCCAGAGAAGCGAGAGGAAGCCATCTCCGATCGCACTATGTGCGCGGCTCTTTTTGGGGCTGGCCTTGGACGTAGAGCAGGCGGAGTTTTCTTCCGGTGGCGTGATAGAACGATCACAAATTCCCGAATTGTGTCCGACTTGCCACAAGTTGCACGTGCGCTGGGTGGGGCTGGCTTCCACAGAACTGGCCCGATCGGAAGAGTTTGTGCTGGTCTTGAAGCAGTACCCTTCTGGCTGGTATCACTCACCAGCATCCCGCCACCACGATGTGATAATGTGCTGGATTCCTCGTGCGGCCGAGGTTTAACGGCTACCATCAGAAGCCGCCCACCTGAAGAATTCTCCGCAACTGCATCCGGATTCTTGAATCGCACAACGCTGCATTAATTTCCTGCTCGTTGTATATTTGCGACAAGTCCTTGCTGGGACCTCGTTGTAAATTCATGTGAAAATGTTGCCGCCGCAGTCGTGGTCGGTAGACGCTTTGCCTGAACTGGCACCCTTCGGAGGGTATCGAGAGGCAGGTGGGTTCTCCGTTGAAAGACACGCTTTGTAGCATCCGAAGTAGAGACTTCTGGGAAAGGAGCACTCACCATGAGCCTCCAATGCAGGCAGCTTTCTCCCTCACTGAGGATTATTTGCCGTCGTTGTTTTGGAACCTTGCACCTTGCAGTCGTAGTTGTTGCCCACTTTTGAAGTGCACCAGTCAGGTTGATGGTTATTGGTCTGGTGAAATGGGAGGGGGTCATGAGGGTCAACATTTTTGGGGGTCCGAGGTGGTGTTCTTACGATTTCGTGACCGATCTTTCCATTCCGTGTCTTCTCAGGAGCAGCAGGCACATACCATACGCGCTCCCGGTGTATACCACACCCCGGACTCCCGCTCCGGATTGCGGGAGTGGTTTTGCGGTTGCTTGTGCGGTCGGCCGCACTCCCTCAATGCGGGAGTGGCACTCCCTCAATGCGGGTGTGGCACTCCCTCAATGCGGGTGTGGCACTCCCTCAATGCGGGTGTGGCCACTCCCGCACTTGTTTTCTCCCGCATTGACTTAGCATATGGCTGCTTAAGTCCGGGGTGTAGGGTCAAAACCTTGTGTCTTTTTGGTAACAGGGGGGTTTTCCAGAAAAAATGGCCACCCATTTTTTCTGGAAAATTTTGGGGTTTTAAAATATAAAAAAGGGCTTTTTATCTAATAGCCACCTGCTAACTTTTTATTTAGCTTATAGCCACCTAAAGTAAAACTTTTTAATTAGCTTATAGCACTTTCAAATCTTTTTATTTAGCTTATAGCCACAAAAAACTTTTTATTTAGCTTATAGCCACAAAAAACTTTTTATTTAGCTTAAAGCCAGTAGGTCCTGAAACTTTTTTTTTAGCTTATAGCCACCTGGTGAAAACTTGGTCAAAAAATTGGCCAAAAAATTTGGTCAAAAAAAATCGGTCAAAAAATTTTGGTCAAGATTTTGGGTCGAATTTTTTTGGTCAAAAATTTTTGGCCAAAAAATTTGTCAATTGTTAGCCAATCTGAGAAAAATCACACACGGAATTCGAACCCAGAAATCCCTTTGCCGTGCTGTGCCAGCTACTGGAGTGGCCACACCTATTTGCACACGTTCATCTTCGCTGCAGGTAGGGGTTTTCGGGCCCACCCAGAGCGAGTCCAACCTTCTCCACGTCTTATCATCTCATCACTCGAAACAGTCGTATCATCTTATCATTGCTTGAATTTTTGGAGTCTGATACTCGAAACAGTCTAGATAGGGTCACCCACGTGTGTTTACGCCCGAAGGCTACATAAGAACCGACTTGAAAAATCGTCCACAAAGAGCTTGCCGCCGTTTGCGTTAAAGAGAGTGTCATCGAAAAGTACCCTGGTCTGAACTCTGCGAGCTATGTATCATGTTTCCCGGTTTCTCTTTCAGCACCCGTATGCTCGCAACATTCATGCCCGGTACTTCCAGTCTTTTAGCGTGTTGCACCCCTTGCTCCCACTACGGCCGTCCAGATGCCGCCGGGTTGCAGGAATCTGATAGTCCCTGTCACGAACACCGCCACGAACTCGCTGACGAAGAAGGTTGTTGGAGGTCAAGAGAGTTAACAACGCAATGGTTGCCAAAGTGTTGCGCCGCAAGTCGGCAGTCGCAAATCGGCAGAAAGGGGGTCCAAGTAAACGAGACCTATGCAAAGTTGAAATGGGTGAGATTAGACGCTACCCCAGAATCACCTTGACTCCCCCAAACGTATCCCACACATTGAAGCTTAAAACTTGCAACTTGAAACTTGAAATTGGAAACTTGAGTTCGAATCCAAATCGCACAGTTGTCACAGTCAATGGCTGGGTAAATCGAATCCCGCCATGGGTGTGTTCTCAGGGATTGGAGTCTAATTGTAAACCAAAAAAATTGACCAAAATTTCGGCCAAATTTTTGACCAAAAAAAAATCGACCAAAAATCGACCAAAAAAATTGACCAAAAAGTTGAAGTTGAGGTTGCAAAAAGTTGAAGTTGAGCAAAACTTTTTTTTTTTTTTCAAAAAAAAAAAAAAAAATCTTGGGGGGCCTTCGGCCCCGCGGCAGCGTTTACGAAAAAGACACAAGGTTTTGACCCTGCATGATAATTATATCGGGCTGAACTCGTCCAAGGGGTCATCTTTTTCTGAAACCCTGTGAACAAAGAGACCGGGGTACACCTGCGCTCATAGCATCAAAGAGTGTGGCACCTTTTGGTGACTGTATTCGCTGCAATAAGACGGGTAGTAGAAGATCGCTGTGTCTGACATGAGCCTGCGAGCGTTTAACCACGTCAGGCCAGCGGGAGCAAGGACGTTGTCCGAAGACGCCGACACTTACCTTCGCTGACGATGCCGCGGGTCACCTCCTCAACTCATTCCTATCCTGGTCAGGTGGTCATTTTTTGGACGGTCGCCAGGAGAATGCGACTGATAACGCTAGGAGACGGTTTGACAAAAGGCGTTTGTTTGTGCGCACTTCCTTCAAACCTGTTTTGTTCATCTAACGGGAGTGAGGAGAGTACGCTGCCATCGATCGGTTTTTGTTCTTGACAAATTGCATTCGTGGTTTGTTTGTGCGCACTGGCGGAACTCACGTGCTTTGGTAAGTTTCATTGCAGTACGCTGCCAACTACAAATTTTCAAGCGACTATTTTATTACCTACATTATTATTTCAGTACCAACAATGCATTGTTAGGCACAAAACATTTCCGGAGTTGGGGCTTGCACTGATAAACGGACGATCAGCATCAACTGACCAAGATGATGAAAATGATGAGGCAAAAGTTTCTTGTTCTTCGCATGTACAGGGTATAAACCTCTCCTCCTGTATTAGCACTTGGCTTCGTTTTCTCTTTCATGTGCAACCGTTGTTCCGGAAATGTTCCCGTCAGTACAGATGTACTATTTAAAAAGAAAAGGGAACAGGGAAACCGGGGGGAAAAACTTAGTTTAATGTTTAGGCAGAACACTGCCTCGCATGCATGTTTGATGCTAGCATCAAGTCTTCGTCGAAGAAAGTGTAAAATAAAATAGGGGGGGAAAACTTAGTTTAATGTTTAGGCAGGACACTGCCTCGCATGCATGTTTGATGCTAGCATCAAGTCTTCGTCGAAGAAAGTGTGAAATAAAATAGGGGGGGAGGAGATACCACGGAGGGAGAGCTGCTTCACGCCGTCTTCGAGCGCCGCGGCGGTGGGCGCGGCCGCCCGCGCCGCGTGGTCAGGCGAAGCGGCCGCCGCCGCTGCTGCGGCGGGGGGGGGCGGGAACGGGGCCGCCGAGCGGAAGGCCTCGTTTTGCTGCCACAACGGGGGGAAATGCGTGCCGGGGGGCGCGTGCTGCTGCTGGTGGTGAGGGTAGCCGCCAGCGCCCGGGTGGGGCGCGTGCGCGTACTCGTCGTCGACCGGGCGAATGCCCGAGGAAGGGGCGGGGTACCGGGGGAGGTGGTCGATGGAGAACCCGTTTGCGAACACCGGGGGCGGCGGCATCATCGGGAAGATCATCCCGATCGGCACGGCGGCGGCCTGCGCGTTGCCCGGCAGCGGCCCCGGTGGCATCGCGCCCCAGTGCTGCTTCGCCACGTCCGGAATGCCCCCCAGCCACATGTCCGCCGCCAGGTTCAATCCATCGGACCCGGCAAACCCACCACTACCACCACCACCACCACCACCTCCTTCGACCCTTTCCGCCACCTGCGGTTGCGCTGGGCCTGCCGCCGCCGCCGCTGCCGGCTGTTCCGCGCTAGCCTGCGCCGGGGTCTGCGGGTGCGCCGCCGTCTTCGCCTTCTCCTTGAGCGTCTCGATCGCGCCCATCACCGTCTTGATCGGACCGAACCCTTTGATGTCGAAAGGCTCGCCTTTCAGCTCGTCCTTCGTGAGGTTAAGGAGGACCATTCCGTTGATCTCCTCCTCTTCGAACACCTTCACGTACTTATCGGCCAGGTTCACACTCCGCAGATAGCTCGCAACCTGCGCAGCCGTCCACTGATGCGGGTCCGCCGGGGTAGCCTGTGTGCGCAGTTGATCGTCTTAGCCCAGATATTCGCGCACCGAAGTGAATTTCGCGTTTTATTCTTCCAAAACACTTGAGGGACTGCCTTGCGCTCATTTCGAAGGAAGCTAGAGGGGGAAAAAAAAAAAAAAAAAACAGCACAACAACAAAGTGGGTCTTTTTTAGAGTTGAGCGCGCCCATCACCGTCTTGGTCGGACCGAACCGCTTGATGTCGAAGGGCTGGCCTTTCAGCTCGTCCTTCGTGAGGTTAAGGAGGACCATCCCGTTGATCTCCTCCTCTTCGAACACCTTCACGTACTTATCGGCCAGGTTCACACTCCGCAGATAGCTCGCAACCTGCGCAGCCGTCCACTGATGCGGGTCCGCCGGGGTAGTCTGTGTGCGCAGTTGATCGTCTTAGCCCAGATATTCGCGCACCGAAGTGAATTTCGCGTTTTATTCTTCCAAAATACTTGAGGGACTGCCTTGCGCTCATTTCGAAGGAAGCTAGAGGGGAAAACTAAAAAAAAAAACAGCACAACTTGGTGTGGTCGGTATAGCCAGGGGGGAACTACGGGGAACTGACCTTGGGGTGTCTTTTTTTTTTTTTTTTTTTTTTTTTTTTTTTTTTTTGTAGTGGATTTTTTCAAACGCCACGCACCGGCGCCAAACCGGGAGCTTTGGAGTGAGCAAAACGGTTCCTCTTGCTTGGGCTTTCCACAGAAGGGCCAAGCCTTTTGAAAAATGGAGCCTTCGGGGTGTCGGGGGTGGTGCTTTCGTGACGCCGTGGCATGAAGGATTCGTTGGAAAGTAGACTCGAACGCTGTCGCAGGACTCGCAGAAGTCGGTTGGCTCACGCTTGCAGGAACCTAAGTAAAGCTCGCTACCGGGCCCCCTTCAACGTTCCCCAAGAGGCCTGTAGGAAAAGCACAGTTGCCACCGTAGTCACGCCTTCGCAGTCCCAGGACCTCCGCCCACCTGCATACAGCCGTCGACTGGCCTTTCCCAAGAGGACGAGTTGGAATGCAGGTACCATCTCCGGAGAGCCTCCGGTTTCTCCCAGAGTAGAGGAGCTGATGCAAACGCCACCTGGGCTTCTGAACGTGATTGCAGATCACCTTCTTGCCCAAACCCAAGAGGGATTGGAGTGTCGGAATGGCGCGCAAGGAGAGGCTCTGGCTTGTTTGCTTCTTTCGCTGGCGAGAGGGAGACTTCGGACACGGCAAAGCCTTGGGTTCTTCGGGCTCTGCATCCTTCTGTTCCAGAGATCGTAGAGCAGTTTGCCGACAACAACATTAGCCTTGAATGGCATGCTTCGGGTGGAGGGCATGCAGTTTATCAAGAAGCAACTTCTTGTCAGCTTCCCTTCCATGCAGACAGTAACTTCTTATCAGCTTCCCTTCCATGCAGACAAGTTGGACTCAAGCACATATTTTCGTCTATCACCGGACTCTTGATTGCGTGCTGCCAATTTTATCTGTGGGCTGTCCAAGATATTCTGCAGATCTCGATCGGTCAGGCCTCTGCCATCCGTCGCGATTATTTTCCAGGACCAGTACAACACGCAATGGGGTGAGGGCCTTAAAGGGGGTGAGGGCCTTAAAGGGGGTGAGGGCCTGAGAGGGGGTGAGGGCCTGAGAGGGGGTGAGGGCCTGAGAGGGGGTGAGGGCCTGAGAGGGGGTGAGGGCCTGAAAGGGGGTGAGGGCCTGAGAGGGGGTGAGGGCCTTAAAGGGGGTGAGGGCCTTAAAGGGGGTGAGGGCCTTAAAGGGGGTGAGGGCCTTAAAGGGGGTGAGGGCCTTAAAGGGGGTGAGGGCCTTAAAGGGGGTGAGGGCCTGAGAGGGGGTGAGGGCCTGAGAGGGGGTGAGGGCCTTAAAGGGGGTGAGGGCCTTAAAGGGGGTGAGGGCCTTAAAGGGGGTGAGGGCCTTAAAGGGGGTGAGGGCCTTAAAGGGGGTGAGGGCCTTAAAGGGGGTGAGGGCCTTAGAGGGGGTGAGGGCCTGAGAGGGGGTGAGGGCCTGAGAGGGGGTGAGGGCCTGAGAGGGGGTGAGGGCCTTAAAGGGGGTGAGGGCCTAAAGGGGGTGAGGGCCTTAAAGGGGGTGAGGGCCTTAAAGGGGGTGAGGGCCTTAAAGGGGGTGAGGGCCTTAAAGGGGGTGAGGGCCTGAGAGGGGGTGAGGGCCTGAGAGGGGGTGAGGGCCTGAGAGGGGGTGAGGGCCTGAAAGGGGGTGAGGGCCTGAGAGGGGGTGAGGGCCTGAGAGGGGGTGAGGGCCTTAAAGGGGGTGAGGGCCTTAAAGGGGGTGAGGGCCTTAAAGGGGGTGAGGGCCTTAAAGGGGGTGAGGGCCTTAAAGGGGGTGAGGGCCTTAAAGGGGGTGAGGGCCTTAAAGGGGGTGAGGGCCTGAAAGGGGGTGAGGGCCTGAGAGGGGGTGAGGGCCTGAGAGGGGGTGAGGGCCTGAGAGGGGGTGAGGGCCTGAAAGGGGGTGAGGGCCTTAAAGGGGGTGAGGGCCTTAAAGGGGGTGAGGGCCTTAGAGGGGGTGAGGGCCTGAGAGGGGGTGAGGGCCTGAGAGGGGGTGAGGGCCTGAGAGGGGGTGAGGGCCTGAGAGGGGGTGAGGGCCTGAGAGGGGGTGAGGGCCTGAGAGGGGGTGAGGGCCTGAGAGGGGGTGAGGGCCTTAAAGGGGGTGAGGGCCTTAAAGGGGGTGAGGGCCTTAAAGGGGGTGAGGGCCTTAAAGGGGGTGAGGGCCTTAAAGGGGGTGAGGGCCTGAGAGGGGGTGAGGGCCTTAAAGGGGGTGAGGGCCTGAGAGGGGGTGAGGGCCTTAAAGGGGGTGAGGGCCTTAAAGGGGGTGAGGGCCTTAAAGGGGGTGAGGGCCTTAAAGGGGGTGAGGGCCTGAGAGGGGGTGAGGGCCTGAGAGGGGGTGAGGGCCTGAGAGGGGGTGAGGGCCTGAGAGGGGGTGAGGGCCTGAGAGGGGGTGAGGGCCTGAGAGGGGGTGAGGGCCTTAAAGGGGGTGAGGGCCTTAAAGGGGGTGAGGGCCTGAGAGGGGGTGAGGGCCTGAGAGGGGGTGAGGGCCTGAGAGGGGGTGAGGGCCTGAGAGGGGGTGAGGGCCTGAGAGGGGGTGAGGGCCTGAGAGGGGGTGAGGGCCTGAGAGGGGGTGAGGGCCTGAGAGGGGGTGAGGGCCTGAGAGGGGGGAGGGTGAGGGCCTGAGAGGGGGTGAGGGCCGGAGAGGGGGTGAGGGCCTGAGAGGGGGTGAGGGCCTTAAAGGGGGTGAGGGCCTTAAAGGGGGTGAGGGCCTTAAAGGGGGTGAGGGCCTTAAAGGGGGTGAGGGCCTGAAAGGGGGTGAGGGCCTTAAAGGGGGTGAGGGCCTGAGAGGGGGTGAGGGCCTGAGAGGGGGTGAGGGCCTGAGAGGGGGTGAGGGCCTGAAAGGGGGTGAGGGCCTGAGAGGGGGTGAGGGCCTGAGAGGGGGTGAGGGCCTTAAAGGGGGTGAGGGCCTTAAAGGGGGTGAGGGCCTGAGAGGGGGTGAGGGCCTTAAAGGGGGTGAGGGCCTTAAAGGGGGTGAGGGCCTGAGAGGGGGTGAGGGCCTTAAAGGGGGTGAGGGCCTGAGAGGGGGTGAGGGCCTGAGAGGGGGTGAGGGCCTGAGAGGGGGTGAGCAGAGCCCGCCCACGCCTGTCGTCTTCATGCACAAGTGCCAGAACGCTCTTGTCGCTAATACTTTGACCGCGATACGTTTTTACTGCTCAAAGGCTCGATAAACCCAAGATTTTCGGGAACAAAAATGGGGGATCATCATGGGGTTTCAACAGTTTTTCAAATTTCACTAAGTACGCCGACCCCTTCTTAGTACGAAACGTGTCAATTAAGAAACACTTTGGCCAAAAAACTAGCTAAGAAATGTGAAAACGGGTTTTTGCCTAGAGGCTTTTCGTGTTATTCTGCAGATGCTTTGAGCTATCTTTGTGTCTATGCTTTCAGTTGTCTTCTTAACCATGGTTAAGTGCGCAAATGGTGTCAGCCGAAGCTGGTAAAGCTTCGGCGCCGCCCACGTTATGTTTGTTTAGCATTGAGTTCTTTTAAGTACATGAACCACATGGATTAGCATGCACTGGATGTTTAGCAGCGGCTGCCAAACATCCCGTGACACCGCGCGAGGTGGTAGAACGCTCGTTTATTTTCTTTTCGATTGCTTTTGATGGGGCATGCAGGCCTGAAATGCAAGAATGGAAAGGAGACGGGGGAAAAAAAGGGGAAAAGGTTTGTGCCCTCGTAGCTCGCCGGGCCAGCGCTCCAGATAGGACTGGGCTAGGTACTTTGGTGGCATGCGGGGTTTTTTGCACAGGTGCGCTCGTGGATTTCGACACCCCGTGCGTTGGCGAAAGATCCGCCGCTCAGTTTTTCGGTTGCCCCACAGTGGGAACATTCCAGTGGCTGAGCGTTACCTTGAGATGTCTTATCAACATCCTGGTCGGACCGTGTCTTCTTCGTGTCCGGTTTCCCGCTTGGTGACTGGCTGGCTGTTGGACTGGCTGTTGGCATGCGTGGGCGTTTTCTGCGAGGTGGCGACTCGGGTTGCGACTGCGATAGGCCTTCAAGTACTTCGTTGAAGAAGCTTGACCCGTCCCCAGTGGGATTGGGAACGGGACCCATGTTCGACTACCGGGTGATAAACCGAGTTTTTGTGTGTCATCTTTTATTTATTTACACGTTTCGTATTAAACCCGCATACGGTAATACATCTTCCTCCTACTGCGTATACTGGCACCGTCTGCTGCTTCGTCTTCACCGTCGCGGATGATGCATAAATCGAAAGTATTTTATTTCCCTTCTCACTCTGGGGAAGAGCTGCCGCGCCAAACCTCGCTTCTTTGTACCACATGCGGAGAAAAGAGAAAGAGAGACATAAATAGAGACAGAGAGGGTTTGGAGGAGGACGCTGGCGTGCGTCGGGGCCAGTGAGAAGCACCGGCCACCTTGCTAGATAAATCCTGCCGCGGAAAAGGAGCCCTTTCATTCGCTGGGGTCAGCACCCCTGCGGAGGCCCTCTTCCGTGTGCCTTCACGCGGAAGGAAACAGTAGGCTTTTTTAAGCCCGGCGGAGGTCAACTGACCGGAGCTACCGGGGAGAGTGTGCTTGCGTTGTGTGGTAATCTGATACGTTCGTGTGGTATGCGTCGATTGTCTAATGAGCTTGAAGCCCCGCATGGGCGCTTAGTTCCGTGCTGTGGACGCCGCCCGCGGTGATTCGTTTTGCGACAATAAAACCTGAGGGAAAAGTACTGCGTGTTTATCCCTCTCAAGAAAGGTCAGGCAGTGAGTCGGTGTGTTTGTCACAATCGTCGTGACGCCTCAGGACACGGCTTCAGAAAAAGGGGGCAAGGGTGGGTGGGCAAGCGAGGGGTGAAGTTACGATGTTTTCGGGATAGCGACGGGGTTATTTAACCTGTATCGAGTGTTAGGTATTCGTCGGATATATGAGTCTTCTAAGATCTGCGATCTTATTTTTTTAGCGTTATTTGTGTTTTTTATTTATTTATTTTTTTTTTATTTATTTTTTTGAGCAGGCCGAGTTCCAGGCCTCTCTTCAGGTTGTTCTTCTTCTTTTTCACCTGGTATGTCTTGAGTTAGGGATCTCCATGTGAAGCACGGACATGTAAACTGTGACAGTGACATGAATCTTCAGTTTGGTGTTAGTTCGCTCATTGCTCAGGCTTACATTTTTGGAACACATTGCAATGTCTCGAAAAAAAACTTTCGTTGACCGCACTACCCTGAGCCCAAATCCTGGACGTGGTTTCAGGTGGCAAATTTGGCAAATGATCATGATCAGAAGGTCCTACTTGAGCGGTTCAGTTTCCTCACACATTGCATGTGGCTAAAAAATACTCGAGGGGCTGCCTTGTGCTTAGGCTAGAGGGGGAGAAACAATACAACTACAAAATGGGTCTTTTTTGTTGAACGCTTACGCCCGCCACTAAACCCAGATTCACCTGTGTTTCGTGTGGGCTACAGCACATTTACCTCCTTTGATCTTTGCAACTGGCAGCCTCCTCAAGTATTTCCTACAAAGCAGGTGCTTATACAAAAAAAAAAAAAAAAAAGCAACGCGCGACATACCTCCGGAGCGCCCATCGTGTCAACCGTTGGTGGTGGTGGCTGTCTTCGATTATAGGTCGTCCCCTCGGTTCGTTCCTTTCGGTACACAACCAATTCCCGCCCGCCCTGCCCGCCGTCGCCTCTGAGGCCTTTTTTTCCTAGCGTTATTTGTGGATTAGAAGGTCGGTGTTTTAAAGTCTCCGGTTGACCGTAGAAGGCTTGGGTATGGCGGGGGGTTGAGAAAAGTGAGAGGGTGCCGCTCGTTTCGGGTGATGTGTCGTTCCGTTGTGAAACCTTGTGAAGTCCCCTAACGCGTTTAGGGGGTGCTTGGGATTGGGTAGGGTGTGGTCGTTCTGCTACGGCGTGAGAAGCCAGGAAGTTTCGCCGCTAATCTTCGACTCTTGATTAAATTCACCGGGTTGCGTGCTCGTCAGGATTTCCTGTCCAGTTGCGTTTCGGATTTGTTTTGAGATTTTGAGAGTGAAAGTTCGCTTGAAACTCCGGGGTTTTAAAGTCTCCGGGTGACCTTCGTCGTTATGGGAAGATATCCTTTGTGCTCTGAGTATCGTAAGAGTGGTGGTTACACGAGGTAAGAGGATTGTCCATTGGTGGTTTCGGCCATTGTCCACATACCTTACTTACGGTAGGCCCTCCACAGTATGGTGCCGCAGTAGGTGACTGTCTGTCTTCTTGTTTTTCAGAGTAATAGCTCGCTTGAAATTCTGGGGGTTTAGGGTCTCCGTGTGACCGTTGATGAATGAAGGGTTCTAGCGTAAGTAATAGAAGACATCTCGCCGTTCCCCTGAAAATTCGCCGCCTGGAGTTCGTGGCCGTGACAGTGGCTTTCTCGCTGTGGTTCGGTAACGAAAACGAGTCTCGTGGGGACAACGATGTCGTCCCCGGGCAACGTGGGTCCCGGGAATAACATCGCGGGTATTTTAAAGTCTCCGGTTGACCGTAGAGGCTTGGGTAAGAATACGCGCGATGTTTGGTGTACGTGAGGGGGAGGATTGGCCTGTTAGTGAGCGAAAATGATCGGTTGGCGAATCTTCTTCCCAAACACGCCGCCAGCGTTCTCTTTCGCGTTTACAATCAATTGTAATCACGAAACCACCCGGAAGAAAAGCCAGGCGCCGGGATCTTCCTGACGAGCACGCAACCCGGTGAACATAATCAAGAGTCGAAGATTCGCGTCGAAACTTCCTGGCTTTTTCACGCCGCAGCAGAACGACCACACCCTACCCAATCCCAAACACCCCCCAACGCGTTAGGGGACTTCACAAGGTTTCACAACGGAGTGACACATCACCCGAAACGAGCGGCACCCTCTCAACTTTCCTTTTTTCGCATTGGGCGAAACGAAGAACGCGCGGGTCTGCGTCTTGCTTGGTGCCTTTTTCATGTCCAGTTGTAGTATTTCGGCTTTGTTTTTCGCATTGGGCGAAACAAAAAACGCGTGGGTTTGCGTCTTGCTTGGTGTGATTCCGACTGTTTCTTAGAATTGAAGTTCGTTTGAGATTCTGGGATGTTAGGTGGCCCGCTTCGTGCACGCGGGCGAAGTTTCACCAGCTTTTTGGTACCAGGGAAAGGCTGCTACACGGAAGCTTCACGTGTTCGGCGGTACTGCAGAGCCACGGGCCTACGGGCCAACTCGAACATGGCAATCAGAATCGGCAACGGTGGAACCGAAGGTGACTCTCCTTCTTTGCAGCCCTTCTGCAGACGTTTGCTCGAATGAGCTCGTCCCGCACGTTTGTATAGGTAGCGACTAGGAGGACCTTCTTCATCTTCCCGCACATCCCTTCCAAAACAGACGGTCCAAGTGCCTCCTCATCGGGTGGGCAGTACTGCACAGGCTCGTAGTTACACCCGGCGGCAACCCGATGAACGATGCTCCGGCCTGCAGAGCCACGGGCCTACGGGTCAGGTGGCTACCGATTTCCCAAATGAAAGCAATCAAGACGTGGCGCGCCTTTGGGGTTGTGGCGCGGTGCTGCCTCCGACTCAAGCTTTGCAACCGTCACGTTCCTGGACCTGAAGCGGCCCTTTTCCTTTCCTTTTTCCTTTCCAGCTCATTTGCGCCATCCACTTCCTTGAACCAACGGACAGTAAGGTTGCCGTGCGGTCAGTTTCTGGCCGGATTCGACCTACTGGACATTCGCCAGACGCTGTTTCGAGCAAGAAAAGAAAAACGGGAAAATGAGCACCAAGAAGAAGAAGAAGAAGAAAAAATCGATCAAAAACGGGTTTTCAGAAACGGACTGCTTTTGAGTGAACTGCCCTCCAGGTTCCCACTTTTTCGCCGACCTTCTTTTTCTTTTCTCTTTCCTCTTTTTTTTTCTTCTTTTTTTCTTCTCTTGTTCTTTATTTATTTTTTCCTTCCCTGAGCCCCTCCCCACCTCTTCCTTCTCTGGGCATGCGAGGCGCGTCTAGCATACTGGAAGGGAGAGGAAGCGCGGGGGGAAAGAAGGTTGAGGAATGGTTAAAGATAGGCGGTGGTGTCACCTGACTGGGGGTAATCTCAGGGCCGTGACACCTTTTATATGTACCTACCCCCCCCCAGTGCTGATGCTAAGGCCCCTAAACTCGGCATCGTTGTCAGCCGGACGGCAACGAGGGGTGGGTGAGTACCCCCCCCCCCTAAACACCCCCCCCCCCTCCTGCAGGGCCTGTGTGCAGCAGGGTGGTGACCGCTCTAAGGTGGTTTCCTCAGCAGCGACCAAGAAAAAAAAATTTTTTTTTTTGGCCCAAATCCTCCCAAAAAAGCACTCGAAAAAAAAAGATTTTGACCCACTTTTTCCACCATTTCACCTTAGAGAATTTAGCTAAGGTGGGTCCCACAGTAGGTCCACAGTGGGTTGCACCAGGAGGGGGGGGGGGTACCCACCCCCACCCAGGGTTAGCAACTTCGTTTTGGGTCTCAGGCTTAGTATCAGCACTGCCCCCCCCCCCCCCCCCCCCCCCGTGTTAGTGTCAACTTTTTGCCTGGAAACGCGAGGCGACTAACTCGGAAGACGGTTCTCAATAGGGTTCCCGGTATTAGCATGAAGAATGATGTCTCATCCTCACCAACGACTTCCCGCGTTAGTGTCGCCTTTAGGAAAAGGTGCCTTTAGGTAGGCAACACTAACACGGGGGGGAAATCTTAGCTAGTAGTAGGGGGGGGTAGGTAGTTGGTTATCATGAATAGACTACAATATAGAAAGAGTAGCGTTGGCACTCGTACAGGTTCGTCCCCTCGTAGCTTGCCGGGACCGGGCTCTCCAGTGAAACTGGGTATGTTGCCGTTAAGAAAATACTCGGAGACATACCGCCTGTATGTACCATTTTCGAAGTCGCGTGCTATCACTTGGCCGCAGGACACCAGCCAGGTGGGTAGCATCACCTCGCATATTATCCTAGCAGCAGTGCGCGTGGGGGCGGGGAGTCGGCTGCTTTGACTCCGAATGGAAGGGGGGAAATACAGAGGTAGAGGGGAAAATCCAAAACAAACACAATCTGATTGGTTCTTCGCTTACACCGTGCGCCGTGTGTTGTTCTCACACTCAGAACGTTTTGACCTGTTGTAATCATGTGATTCGTCGTGTAGGGGTAGACCCGCATGACCTCACGTCCGTTCAACACGTGGTTCGGTAGTTACAGCACTTGGGATCCCTTCGGTTATTTGTCTGGCAGTTATTGTCGAGCATTTCCTTCCAAGCTGGCGCTTCTGTAAAAAGAAAATGAGAAAAACCGAAAAACGCAAAGAAAATGGGGGGAATTGCAAGAACGTGCTTGGAATGGGTATGTGCTCAACACCGCACTGGTCCCATCTGCGTCGTGTTTCGGTCCTTTAAGCCACGGACACATAAGGCGGATCATCATCAGCGCGGAACCTGAGTGTCTGCAGACAGCACTGCGGTGTGAGTCTGGTTTGTCAGGCGGCTGTTCGTAGCTCGTCACAGCTAGGACCACCCGTGCTACTAGAGCACAGGCGAATCCGTCACGGGGAGAAGGCCCCTACAACCGTGTCAGCAATTTTTGTTTGTGCGCACTTCCTTCAAACCTGTTTTGTTCATCTAACGGGAGTGAGGATAGTACGCTGCCATCGATCTGTTTTTTGTTCTTGACAATTGCATTTGTTAGACACAAAAACTCAGGGCACTCGCCCTGATTGTGACTGCGACTCGTTAGGCGAGCACTAACTTGTCTTCTTTTGACGGTGGCAATCTGCGAAGTAAACTCTGCAGGGCACAGTGGACATGGGGTTGCCGTGTGCAGCACCAATGGTTGAAGTACCAAAAGGAAAAAGAGTGCGAGTAATCCTGCGAAGAAAACGGGGAGAAGGGGGATTGCGAGAAACGTGCTGCGGGAATGGATATGTGCTCAAACGCCGCACTGGTCCCGTCTGCGCCGTGTGGGTATGAGGCAACCAGACGCAAACGTTCCCTTGCGTTGGCGGTATCGGCTACCGAAGGCGTGTTCTTACTTCTCCCTTTCTGGGCTGCTCTCATCAGACAGTACGGATACAGCAGAACAAAACTCCTGCTTTGACGCAACGCTTAAAAACATGACATGGCGGTGCATGAGACGCCACGGGCTTCTTGCCACATGACTTGACAGTATATGACTTGATGGAATTGGTGTGATCCCTTATATCCCTAATTTATAGTTAGGGATGAAGGGAAAATAGCTAGGGATGTTATCTTAGTTAGTAAGGTATTTTTGCCTTTTCTCGTACATCCCTAGCTATTATCCCTGACTATAATTAGAAATACCTTACTAACTAAGTTAGGGCTAAAGAAGTGCGTAGGTTTGTTTTATTCGAATAAATCTGCCTAATTTTTTCTACTGTCGATCACACCAGGAATGTGACTTGAAGCTAACTTTCGTGCGGTGCAGGAATACTTTGATGAAAATGCGAGAAATGCGTGAAAGCTAAATTTCGTGATAAACCATCGTCTGCGGTGTACTGTCCGAGTCTTTCGTAGAGCTAGACGGTTGCTTATGCAAAAAAAATGAAGAAGATAACCGGAAAAAAACGACAAGAAGCAGAGAGACGCAGAGAGAGAAGAGAAAGAGAGGGAGAAGTTCCCGGAGAGCTCCGTAAACGAAGCAAGAGAAGTTCTGGGCGAACTTACACCGAAGGGCAGGCTTTGGCGTGCGGAGGCGGGACGACCTGTTGGTCAAAGTACGAAACACACAAAGACCAGACGAGCGACCAGCAGCCTTCCTCCCGAAAAACTAGGCTGCTCGTTGGCGGTTTTATGTTGCAGGCGCACGTCATCCGAAAGCCCGTACAACGAGAGAGAGAGAGAGAGAGACGGGCTAGGGTACATCCAAAGGGGTGCCATGCAGGGTCAAACCCTTGTGTCTTCTTGGAAAACGCTGCCGCGGGGCCGATGGCCCCCAAGAAAAAAAATTGGGAAAAAAAAAAAAGAATTGCTCAACTTCATCAAAAATCACCGCAGTTTTTGTTCCGAATTTAGTTTTTTTTCAAAAATCCAATTTTTTTTCCAGAAAAAAATGGGTGGCCATTTTTTGTTTGGGTCTAAATCCCTCTTACCAAAAAGACACAAGGTTTTAACCCTGCATGGTACTGTCGATTCATCGTGGGAATGCTAAGCGCGTAACGAACCACTCACTAGGAAGGTGTTGGGCACCGGATTCCAAAGGAAACGGGCAACAAAAGTTGTGGTGTGACCTGGGCTAGCCTGTTTCTCTCACCATTCAGCGGCTATCTCGGGGGGTTACCCCATCGTATCTGAAACTCGTTTTATTTTCTTCCTTTCGCGTTTCTTCAAGGATACGTTGCGCGCTTTGTGGTGTGTGAAAAGTTCGCTTGAAACTCCGGGGGGTTTAGACTTAAGGCTTTTTCTCGGTTCGACTCCCGGACCGCGGAAAGAGCGCGTGTTTTCCCTCGTTTTCGTTTCGACAAACGGCCGGGCTCGAAAAGGGCCCTGGCAGGAGCGTGCGAAAAGAAAGGAGGGAAAAACTTAGTTTTATGTTTAGGCAGAACACTGCCTCGCAGGCATGGTGGGGGAATAATCACAAAAATACTCGGAGGAGGCCGCCGGGTGCTTGTTTCGACGGGAGGCCTCACGGCTTCTCTGTTATCGCAGGTATCCATTATGTGAGCTCGGATTTCTGCCCCGATGAAGGACGCATTTCGGTAAAGATTTGTGTCAGATCTTTCCGATGAAGCAAACGGCGACCACTTTTGACCATTCTTTGGCCTCTCGCCCGCGAATTTGGCGCCCACGAACGTTCTTGAATTAACGACCACTACAGTCGCAGGTCATTCCGGAAGTGTCATGCTTGTTTCAGCGAGACGTCTCTGCGACAAATTGAATCTCGGGCTACACGCCACACGTGGCAAGAACACTTTCGGCATTTGACTACAGGCTTCCGCCTTGGGTTCAGACCTCCAACAGAAGTATCTTCACAGCTTGGCCTACAGGCATGCTTGTTGCAGCGAGACGTCTCTGCGACAAATTGAATCTCGGGCTACACGCCACACGTGGCAAGAACACTTTCGGCATTTGACTACAGGCTTCCGCCTTGGGTTCAGACCTCCAACAGAAGTATCTTCACAGCTTGGCCTACAGGCATGCTTGTTGCAGCGAGACGTCTCTGCGACCAATTGAATCTCGGGCTACACGCCACACGTGGCAAGAACACTTTCGGCATTTGACTACAGGCTTCCGCCTTGGGTTCAGACCTCCAACAGAAGTATCTTTACAGCTTGGCCTACAGGCATGCTATCAGCCTTCGAGAAATGCTGGCTTGGGCTACCCCCCTGAGCTCGGTACCATGGTGCGCGCACATGTCCATCTTCCTTTGCGGGTTTGCGCACGCGGTGGCCTCCTCGGGTATACACGGTGAGGTCCAGCTTCTGAGTCAAAGAGGGTGTGCCCAAGTCACACCCGAAAAACGGGTGTGCTACAACCAAACGCGTGGAAATCCACACCCGAAAAGCGGGTGTGACGCCCGCTTTTTTAGTACTAACTATCTTGCGGGTTTGCCCTTCAATGTATTGTGCAGGGCTAAAAAAAGACGTGGGCAGCGTGTTTTGGTGGTTGATCAGAATTCCTTACCGAAATATATACACAGGGTATATACAAGCGGGAAAACCGATCACCCCGTCACGCACAAACAAAACGAAGCGCCTGTCTTTTTAAATCCAGCTTTAACTCCAGCTTTAACTCCAGCCCCCTGCGGCTGGACCCCACCGTGTATATGTACAAAAAAGCTGATTTGTGTACTCAACAAAGAAATGCGTAGTTTTGCTTTTACTTGTCTGTTGTCGACAACATATTGTGGTTTGAGGTGTCATTCAGATGTAGATCTCAAGCCGCCCACGTCAAATTTTGTTAAGCATTGAGTTCTTTTAAGTACATGAACCACATGGATGTTAAGCAGCGGCGCTGCCAAAACTTGCCGTGACACCTATTTGATGCAAGGTAGTTCGAAACAATTGGGAAAAGAACCAAGGTGGGGGGCGGGGCAGGGGGCGGTCTTCACCGGCTCCTTTCCCGCCAAATGAGGATAGATCGTGCGAGGGGAAGGGGGGGAGATGTTGCAAGAACGTTGCTTGGAATGGAAGCGTGCCCAACACCGCACTGGTCCCGTCTGCGCCGTGTTTTCGGTCCTTCGGCACCAGACGATAGCGCATAGGGGACACCTGCTAATTGTCGCTGTACTGCAAACGCACTCGTGTCGTGCAAGCCACGGACACACAAGGCGGATCATCATCAGCACGGAGCCTGAATGTCCGCAGACAGGACAACGGTGTGAGTCTGGTTTGTCAGGCGGCTGTCCGCAGCTCGTCACAACCAGGACCCACCCGTGCTACGAGAACACAGGCGAATCAGTCACGAGAAAGGTGGAGACGGGGGATTGCAAGACTTTACTTGGAATGGTTATGTGCTCAGCACCGCGTCGGATCCTGTCTGCACCGTGTCTCGGTCCTTCGAGCAACGGGCAGGGTGCTTTTAGCTTTTTTTGGTTTCTAAACTGTTGTTGTTATTGAGCCGGGCCACCACCCTGCTGATTGGCTGCTGATGCGTATGAAACGGTTTGGAATAAAACAAAAGAATCTGTCATAATCTGCATCAGCTGTATTGGGCAGCAGCAGGCGGTTGCTTGCGCAATTTAACCTACACGGTGAAATCCAGCAACTTTTGCTCGAGTGAACCCGGAAATAGGGTGTGCGATAGGGTGAAATATGGTGCGTACACCCGGAAATATGTGGTGTACTGCTACTACGTGCTGTGCATCTACATCCTATCCTACGTGTAGTACTACGTGGTATGTAGGTACTCCTCTGCTACGTGGTGCTATGCATCTACGTGCTGCGTGTGGTACTACACAGTACACCTCTACGGTATGTGGTATGCTGTAGTGCTACGTGCTGCTGCGTGCTGTGCATCTACATGCTATCCTCTCCCGTAGTACACCTCTGCATGTGGTATGTGGTACTACGTATCCTCCGTGGTAAGGTGTGCACGCACACCCTATTTCACACCCTATTTCCGGTGTGGTCACGCCCGCACTTGAGGCCGGACATTGGCTCGAGCAAAAGTTGCTCGAGTTCACCGTGTACATGTGTTCTGGTTAAACCGCTGCCAACGTTCTTCTTAGCTGGAACACATACTGTCACCAGGGAAGCAGAAATTGGTTGTCGCAGGGGGGGGGGGTGGACTGGCTCAATTTGGCAACGACCCCCCGCAGCAAATTCGAGGACTCATCCTCGCTTCTTCAACCGCAAGGGGCTCGCTATTGTGTGTTGTGTTGATTGAGCACGGAACAACTCCGGGGGTTGGGCTGGTGCACCCATGAAGCGATTTCGCCTGCGATGCTGAGGTTCTTGCGGGGAGTTCTTGCGATACGTGCGGAGAAGGCAAGTTTGGACTTCCGGTCTGCGCGCAGTGCGTGGTGGAAAGGTGTTCCGTCGGGGGAACGGAGGCGGTTGCTGTCGAAGAGGACCGGTGCGTACGCAAGTGCAAAACAGGGTTTGCAGGGCGGAAGTGCGAGCCGTGTCACGCCCGCCGGTCCATTCGGACTCGTATAGACCCGTTTGGAGACACGGGATCTGGATGTGAGTTTGGAAGTTGCCGTTCGCCGAAGCTAGTCGTGGCCTGATAAATCCGATGTGCCCTGAGTAACTCACGCATTCCTCTAGACTGGGTTCTGGCTTAGAGGCGTTCAGCCACAATCCATCCAGTGGTAGCATCACGGCACTGTCCGATCGAACAACCGTAGATACCAGGGACTAGAAACGGGAGCTCCTCTCGTACTACCCCGTATTGCTGTCGGAATGCGCTGAATTGGGTTCTCTCTCCATCAGTAGGGTAAAATGCCAACCTGTCTGTGGGTTCGGAGTGCGGCCTCTGCGGGGAGCACGAAAAGCATGATTTCGTCGCACGGGCCGTGCGACGAAATCATGCTTTTCGACAGACTCTATCCCGTTCGCACAGTGAGCAAGTTCTCAGGTTTGTCTGACTTCTCTCTTTCTTCGATGCCGGGTAGTGACTTCGGATGGCGGTGAACTCGATTATTCAAGCCAAGGCCTGAGTACAATGACCGAAGACTTAAGCCAAGACCAAGTGCGATGAGGCCAGAAGCTGGCTGCCAATTCCGACAGAGTTCGGCGTTCGACACGAAGGCATGCACAGTACGACGGTGGTGCACACGCCTTTCCGACCAAGCTTTCCGAAAATCTTGAAGATTTGTTGCGCGGCTGTTGGTGCGCTGAGAGCCAAAGGAGATGCAAAGAGGTTGGCGTTCGACGGTATCGGCATATCGGCATATGCAAAATTACAACGGCGGTTCACAAGGTACTCTCTGTTTTCCGACTTCAGCTTTTCCTCCACGACTCGATTGGTGTGCTGTAAGTTATCCAGCTCGGACAAGCTAGGACAACACCCGGGGCAACCTGCCGGCAAACGCTATCGCTGTAGGGTGCTACAGACTATGCTGTGAAGTTCGTGGTAGCTCCACAGGCTAGGAAAGTTGTCGTCGCTGTATCCAGAGGCCGTGTGTTCTGCCTTTGTGAACCCTTGCCCGCCGTGAATGCCATGAGTACTGCCCTCTTCCACCATCTTGGATAGACACGCCTCACGCTCGCACCGCCCCTACCGGAGTGGATGAGGAGGTACTCTTTTTTGTGTTGTTTGACTCGGACTTTTGGGGAAAAAAAGGTGTGCGTAGTGTGTGTTTTTGTTGGAACTGAAAACAAAAAGCGACGTTTCCGGAGTTGGCGATCCAGCACTCAACGAACGAGATACCGGGCGGTCGGCATTAACCAACGAATGACGGCGAGAAGGAAGGTGTGAACAATTCGTGTTCTTCACGCGTACAAGGAACATCGTACTATCGGTCCACCCCCGTACCGACAGACTGCTGGTAGCCTACGTAAGACTCTGACACCCTCAAAATGTTGTTGATTGACCGTGGATAGTTCGAGGTTAGAACGCAGATCATCTGCTAGCGAAACGGCCTGCACTAGTCAGACTAGTGACTACGTCATCAAATCGTACCGTGCCGTGCTCAGGCGCTCGCACTGCTGCAAACGTTCGTCTTCGCGCGGTTGTGGTAGGCGGCAGCAGGCAAATTCGATGCGGTTCCATGGTGATATGAGGGAGCAAGGCTTCCTTCTGGTTCTCCTTTGAGCGTGCACAGAGAGATGCTAGCCTTCAGCAAGTGTTCCCACTATTGTGGGTCCCAGGCATGAGGATCCTGCCCTCGTGGCTCGAGTGTTCACAAGCCGACTGTACACTCGTATCCCAACTGCAGGCGCAGGGAGTGGACCTGCTCTCTGGGTTATACAGCAAGCAGCTTTCTGGTAGGGCTCCTAAAGGGGGGGGGGGGGGGGGGGCAGCGCTCTTGTTAAGGATCAGCCACTTTGGCCGGATGGCCGGATAAACCAGACCCCCCCCCCCCCCCCTCTACAGTGCAGTTGCCTTGGAGGCTGGGTGGTCAAATTCTCTAAGGTGAAATGGTCAAAATTCCCTGCCAAAAGTGGGCCCACAAAAATTTTCCAAAGTGTGGTATTTGGGGTATTTGGGGCAAAAAAAAATTTTTTTTTCTGACCGCCCACCGTGGTGACCACCTTAGAGTGTGACAGGTAGCGTCTCCCCCCTCCACAGTGAAAATAGCCTGAGGGGGGGGGGGGGGGGGGGGGGGTCAGCCGGCTGATGGATGGATGGATGGTTCTTAACAAGATGCCTGGGGGGGGGGGGGGTCCTCCCCCCCCCCCCCCTCCCCCCCCCATTATGTCCTTGTGCTACCGACAATCAACCGGGGTTGATGTACAGTCTGGTGGTGGTCTATCGATGTTTCTTGACAGTTTCTTGTTGTCCTTCCTTCGGGCGGTTGGTACTGCTATCACTCCGTTCTCTTTTTATTTTCTCAAGCGCAGCTCTCCGCCGCAAAACAAAAAAAAAAACGGAAAAGGACCCGACTTGCGTCTCGCGTTCTCCTGCGCAACCTTGAATGCGGTACACATTTTTGGGGCGCCTTGAGAGAGAGAGATGCGAGCGCTTTCGCGGGCAACAAAAGAAAGAGAACCCTCCTACTGGTAGGAGGAAGTGAGGGAAGAGAGAGAGAGAGAGGTGGGGGATGCGGAGTGGTGGGGCGGGGAAAGGGAGAGAAGGATCAAGAGCTTCGAAAAACGACGAGGAAAGAACGTTTCTCGGCAAGCGTGGTGCCGAAAGGCTGGAGTTTGCGTGCGTCTGCTGGGTGGGCCAAGTACGAAAGACGCACAAGGACCGCAGAAGCAACCAGCAACCCCTCTCTTCCTGCAAACACCGGGGGGGAAAATCTTAGTTTAATGCTTAGGCAGGACACTGCCTCTCATGCATGTTTGATGCTAGCATCAAGTCTTCTTCGAAGAGCGTGTACAATAGAAAAGGGAAAAAGGAAAAAGGTAAAAGGGGGGGGGTGCAAATCGTACTCCTACCACGGCATGAAGCATCGTCGGCATCGTATCTCACAACACACAACAAAGAACTCCCTTATTATGGTGATACTACTTGACCAGATTTTTCGCGGACACAATGTGTACAGTAGCGATGCACTAGGCGCGCCCGCACTGACACAGGGCCGAACACTGGTCGAACTGGCCCTGTCAGAAGTATTACCCAACGATACGCCTGCGAGATTGATACGGTTCGACGCTTCGTTCCCGAGGATAGTATTTTAGAGTGCAAAAAATAATAGAGAGAGAGAGAGAGACGAGTTAGAGTGCTGTGAGAATAATACTCGAGGGACTGCCTTGTGCTCATTTCGAAGGAGGCTAGAGGGGGAGAAAACAATACAACTACAAAGTGGGTCCTTTTTGTTGAACGCTTACGCCCGCCACTAAACCCAGATTTACCTGTGTTTCGTGTGGGCTACAGCACATTTACCTCCTTTGATCTATCGCAACTGGCAGTCTCCTCAAGCATTTCCTACAAAGCAGGTGCTTATACAAAAAACCTTTCGTTGACCGCACTACCCTGAGCCCAAATCCTGGACGTGGTTTCAGGTGGCAAATTTGGCAATGATCATGATCAGAAGGTCCTACTTGGGCGGTTCAGTTTCCTCACACATTGCATGTGGCTAAAAAAAAAAAAAGAAAAACACTCGACGTAGCTGCTTTGACCCCGAATGGAGGGGTGAAAATGTAGAGGTAGAGGGGAAAATACAATGCAAACACAATCTGATGTGTTCCTCGCTTACACCACCGTGTGTTGTTGTTTTTTTCACCCACGACTTTTGACCTGTTGTGTTTGTGTGTCTTGTCGTGTATGGAGTAGACGTCGCGTCAACACGTGGTTCGGTAGTTACAGACTCACTCGGTTCTTTGTCTGGCAGCTTCGTCGAGAATATCCTTCCAATGCTGGCGCTTCATGTTAAATGAAAAAAGTAAACGGACAGGATCGTAGCATGAGCCCCTTGGGCTCCCATACGGCAGTGACTTGGCAAGAGGACCCGCAGAAAGCATTTGGAACTAATCAAAAACGAGCGCGTGCCGCTTGCACCACCACACTAGAGGCCAGGTTTTATAACCACGGGTTTCGTGTGCTTTTTTTAGAGTGCAAGTTCGCTTAGGGATCCGGGGTTTTATAGTCTCCGGGTGACCATAGTCGTAAAGGTTCCTCATGTTTGGGTGTGCATTGTATCTGCTGTAGTGGCAGTACGTGTGCTTGTGCTTGAATCTTTGTTGCCTATTGCCGACTATTCGACTTATTTTAGCGCGCTCTTATTTCCTATGTGCTTTGCCAAATCCATGGCTCTTGTAACCGACACCGAGTTCACGTTCGTTTGTGCATCAAGCTGATTCCGCCCCAGCCCCATGGGCGGCATAGCCAAAGTTTGCGCTGTTGAAAATGGCTGATTTCGCGCTGCCGGTAAAAGAACATTTCCGGAGTTGGGGCTTGCACTGATAAACGAAGCAACGGACGATCAGCATCAACTGACCAAAGGTGATGGAAATGATAAGGCAAAAGTTTCTTTTTCTTCGCGTGTACAGGGTATAAACCTCTCTGGGGGGGGGTTTTCCTGTATTAGCACTTTTTTCGTTGGCTTCGTTTTCTCTTTCATGTGCAACCGTTGTTCCGGAAATGTTCCCGTCAGTACAGATGTACTATCAGAAAAAAAAAAAAAAAAAAAACGCTCGAAGTTTAATCAGTCGGTAAGCCGGCTAACCGCGCGCACACTGATTCGTTCCCACCAAAATTTCCCCTCGCAAACCGGGCAAGAAGTGCATCGAGATGCTGTCGCAAAAACCTTCTGATCGGCAGAAGTCCGAAAAGCAGCCGCTTCTTTCCTTAGCGCGAACACTGGGAACGATGTGCAAGAATCGCTGTGCGAAACCGACACGACTCACTTGTTCTGGAAGAGCAATTTCGCGCGGTATGTTGATAGCAGGTCGCGTGACATGCGATACCCCACTTGCACAACATCGTACTGCCCCATATTTCTTCCCAAACCTCGTGGGATAGCATGCTTTTCAACTGTACTATCACGTGATCACATTTTTGCACACAGTTTTGCCACATGAACCCCCACAAGAAGCGGGTCATGAAAAAAATACTCGACGTAGCTGCTTTGACTCCGAGAGGTAGAGGGGCAAATACAATTGTCGTGTGGGGGTAGACCCGCATGACCTCACGTCCGTTCAACACGTAGTTCGGTAGTTACAGCACTTGGGAATCCCTTCGGGCCTGTAAAAGCAAAAGGTAAGGGAGGGGTGGGGTCGCTAGGTTCTCGTTCTGGGGGGAAGGAGGGCAGCAAAACTGTACCTCCGTTCGTTCGGTGGACGTCTGCTCTTTGCCGCTGTCTCCTTAGAGACCTCATGCGCCGGACTCCAGGATCGCATTCCCAATGGATGGCCATGGAGGGAGCTTAGTTGTACACGGTGAGGTCCAGCCTCAGAAAGCTGGAGAGCTTGGTATGTGTTTTCTTTCGGCTCTAAGAGCCTTCTTCCTGAAACGGAGAAAGATCCACAGAGGGTCCCACCACGGTCTCTCGGGAGACGACGGCGGTGGAGTGGCATGGAAGCAACTGGCGTAAATGAGCGCAGTGCAGCCGCGCCGGTACTGCCGACAGTATTTCTTTCGTCAGACACTCAAGACTCCAGCCTCGGGGGGTGGGCGGAATGGCATCCTTCTTTTTCGAGACATTGAATGCTCTCTCCTCCTCGCACCTGTTCGCTGCTTCGTTCTTGCTGCCACGTGATGCAAAGCTGAGAGACTTCTACGTGTGATTCACCCTTAGACCGCTGAGGGTCGGACTGCACTTCGAGACACCTGAAGGACAGACAGCAGAGCAGTTTGGACCATCAGACAGGTTGCAGAGTACATGAAGGTACGTGAAGTGCATAATTTCTACAATGTTCGCTGCTTCGTTCTCGCTGCCGCGTGATGCAAAACTGAGAGACTTCTAAGCGTAAGACCTCTTCACCCTTAGACCGCTGAGGGTCGGACTGCACTTCGAAACACCTGAAGGACAGACAGCAGAGCAGTTTGGACCATCAGACAGGTTGCAAAGTACATGAAGGTACGTGAAGTGCAGAATTTCGATGATGTTCGCTGCTTCGTTCTAGCTGCCGCGTGATGCAAAAGAGGAAGAGCTAGACTTCGCCTTTAATTGCAGGAATGTATGAGTACTAAATGCGAAAAAAAAAATACCCGACCGTTGCTGCTTCGACTCCGGATGGAAGGGAGGAAATATAGAGGTAAGGGGCAATACAATACAAACACAATCTGATTTGTTCTTCGCTTACACCACCGTGTGTTGCTTTCACACTCAGGACTTTGACCTGTTGTGTTTGTGTGATTGGTCGTGTCGGGGTAGACCCGCATGACCTCACGTCCGTTCAACACGTGGTTCGGTAGTTACAGCACTTGGGATCCCTTCTGTTCTTTGTCGGGCAGCATCGTCGAGCATTTCCTTCCAAGCTGGCGCTTATGTAAAAAAAAATGCCAGAAATCGCCCGATTTGCCCTATTTGGGGTGTACATGGGGTGTACTTGAGAAGTAAGTTCGTGGGAAGCTAACTATTCTGCTGTGGAGCACACCATGTTCAATCTTTTCTTGAGGGGCCCACTGGACCCCCTAGACATAGTGGTCAAACGATTCGCATTATCGCGTTTGGGATTTTGGCGCCAATTATCGCATTTTCATGCGCATTATCGCACGCATAAAACCTGGGCAAACCTGGGCAGTACCCATTATTTTGTGCGATACTATGCGATAATTCTTATCGCGTGCGCATCGTTCGACCCACTATGCCTAGAATAAACCCTGCTATATGAGAAGGTAACTTCTTTCGAAGGCACGAGCACACTCTGGCTGCACCAGTGGGGGGGGACTGGGCGTTGCCACGAGGTTGCTGAACGGCGGCCGGGTGTGTTTCGCGTGAACTGGGAATGAAGGCGAGCCTCCTCGGAAAAGAAAGCTTCTCCTCTTTTTTTCCCCCCGCAAGAAAATTAGTATGGCGTGTGCGTTTGCGTGCACGCCGTCAGGACTCACCAAGTTTCTAGCGTTTATTGTGGTTTAGAGGTTCGGTGTTTTAGGCTCTCCGGTTGACCATTGAGGCTGTGAGGCGGGTAGTATGAGGGTAGTAGGTATACTTTCACACTTTAACTACGGCTAGCCATGTTTGTAAGTGTTGCGACCGACACCAAATGCATCATCAAACACGTGAATTCGAGCGTTTTTTTTTGCTCGTATGTGTGTGAGTGGAAATACTCCGGTTAGGCACGCGTCGTACGCGCCACAGCAAAGAGGCGCAACAGCATCCGGGCATCAAGCCCGTCGTGACGGACAGACTACGGTCGGAGAGACGTCCCAGGATGGGACGTCGGGGGTGTGGTAATCCGCGTGAAAGGGAGGCGATGAAGTCTGATGGACGAATTTGTCACTGCTCAGGCCAATCGCCAACCGGGCAAGGGCTGGGCGGCGGCGGGGGTTGGGTGAGAGCGGGCCCTCTCCGCAGGTAGATGGTTCCCTTTTTTCATCCGGTACGCAGGGATTATTCTAATCCCCGAAATTCGGGGAAGTCATGGTTAAAAAAGTCTGCGGCATGGCCGGAAAATTTTTTTTTTTATTTTCCACGTTGAGCGAGGTTTTTTTGATGACCTGCAATTCTGGTATGCGACCTTCGTGGGAGTGGTGCTGCTTCGCCACTTTGTTGTCGACCCCACCTTTTTGCGGGTCCTCTCGCCTCCGTGCCACTGGCCTTGCAAGCACAAAAAAAAAGTTTTCACCAGAAACTCCTGTGGTTTAAACCCCTTTTTTAACCGGCCCGTGTTCAGATTTTTTTTTCTTTTTTTTTGGTAACTGAGGGGAAAAATGCCTTACGCACTGACCACAAGCCGGACCAAACTTGCGAGTGTGGGACTGCCGCTTTTTCTGGCGGGATTTACCCACTAAAAACCCTTAACTCAGGATTAGTCGTTTAAGGAGCGGGAATCACCCGTGGGCTCACATGGAGAGGCCAACCTCCATGCGGGTTTTTTTTTTTTTTTTTGGTGAAAAAAAATTTTTTTAACCATACAGGATAATCCCTGCTTGCAGGATAATCCCTGCCGGTACGTGTGTTGAATGAGGGATCCATGCTGCAGCAGTGCCGCGATCTTCGGTATCATGCAGGGTCAAAACCTTGTGTCTTTTTAAAACGCTCCCGCGGGGCCGATGGCCTCAAAATTTTTGTTCTGGAAAAAAAAAATTGCTCAACGTCATCAAATATTACTGCAGAGTTTGTTCCAAATTTTTAAAATTCAAAAAACCCATTTTTTTTCTGGAAACAAAATTTTGGCCCTTTCCAAAAAGACACAAGGTTTGACCGTGCATGGTATGGTGTTGGTTCGCTCGGGCATTGCATTTTTTTGGAACGCATGTTTTGCAATGGACAAAAAGGAATACTCAAGGGGCTGCCTTGCGATTACTTCGAAGGAGGATAGGGGGGAAATTCTTAGTTCAATGTTTACTTAGGCAGGACACTGCCTCTCATGCATGTTTGATGCTAGCATCAAGTCTTCTTCGAAGAGAGAGGTGCAAAACAGAAAAGGGAAAAAGGAAAAGGGGTCGCGGGGAGTGTAAGACTCCGCAGGTAGGGGGGGGATTGCAAGGGAGAAACGACAACAACTACAAAGGGGGTCCTTTATTGGAGTTGAAGTTCGCTTAAGAAATCCGGGATTTTCGTCGCATGCTTCCGCCCGCCACTAAACTCAGATTCGCCTGTGTTCCGTGTGGGCTACAGCACGTTCACCTCCTTTGATATTTCGCAACTGGCAGCCTCCTCAAGTATTTTCTGCAAAGCAGGTGCTTTTCCAAAAAAAGAAGCTCAAGAGGGGGAGAAACAATACAGCTACAAGTGGGTCTTCTTTTTTTTTTTTTTTTTCAGGAGATTCTTGACGAAGCTGCACGGCGGCCAGTAGGCCCAGATTTGCCTGTGTTTCTCGCGTTATTCGCGGATTAGAGAAGGTGGCGGAATTTTAAAGGTCTCCGGTTGACCGTAGAGGGAGTGGTTGAAGGAGTTGAAAACAGTGAGAAGGTGCACCTCGTTTCGGGTGATGCGCCGCTCCGTTGTGAAACCTTGTGGGGTTCTCCTTGTACAGGTAGCGGTATTCGTAGCACTGGTTTGAACTTGATATGCAGCAACAATCTGTGACGATAGGCTGCACATAGTACTAATTGTAGGTAGTTGTCAAAGCCGGAATGTGTCTTGTCCGTGTGACAGGACAGACTCCGGCTGGAAAGGGTCGAAGAGGGTGTGTTGGTGTGCGGAATCCGTGCGTGAAAGAGAGAGGCGGCAAGGACTGATGGACCGATTGTCACTCAGGCCAGTCGACCAACCGGGTAGGGCTGGAGGGGGGGAAAGCCTCGCAGTAGTATTTTTTTCTTTCTTTTTTCAGAGTGAAACTGGGTACCAGGGAAAGCCTGCTACACGGGAGCCAAGCTTCACGTGTTCGGCGGTACTGCAGAGCCACGGGCCTACGGGTCAAGTGGCTACCGATTTCCCAAACTAACGCATCAAGGCGTGGCTTGCGCTCGCGCTGAACACAAGCTCGTCGAGACGGTCAGCCGCAGGGCAGAGCGGACGGGGTTGTGGCACTGTGCTGCCTCCGACTCAAGCTTTGCTAGCTGTGGTTGACCGTCACGTTCCTGGACCGGGAGCGGCCTTTTTCTTCTCTTCTTCTTCTTCTTTAGCGTTATTTGTCTTTTTCTTCTTCGTTGGCTTCGTTTAAGCAAGGGTTAAGTTGTCCGAGGATGTTTCTTCGCCCCATTCCCGGTTCGTTCCGCCAACTCTTGTATGTGCCGCGTGAGAGTGCAGAGCAGCAGTGCGCGATGGCCGTGCTATGTAGTGCAAAACAGTGAAAATCCAGAGAGCCGGGCCAACACTCAGCGAAGCCAAGCTGAAGGCCAAGCTAAAGCGACCCCCTCGCCCCCTGGTGTGGAGTACCCGCTAACGAGTGATTCCTTTTTCGCGTTATTTGTGGATTAGAAGGTCGGCATTTTAAAGTCTCCGGTCGACCGTAGAGGCTTGGGTATGGAGGGGGGTTGAGAGGGTTGAGAAAGTGGGTGGGTGCTTTTGTAGAGTGCACAAGTTCACTGATTCCTTTTTTCTTCCAACGACAGCAAATGGGTCGAGATACCCACCTCAAAAGGCGGCTGAATTGTTTCGGCAAGTTTTCTCTGCCGGCGGAAAGTTGCTTTGCTTCATTTATTTATTTTTGTGTTTTGTGTTTCCGCAGGGCATTAGCTTGGTCTCCGGTCCATTTTCCAAACTTGGACCGATAACGGCGTTTTTGCGTCCTCACTCAGGAATGGGCTCAATACAGCGCGATGCGACGTATCTTCACGACAATGCTGGGCCCTGAGAGGCCTCGGATTGCACACTGGCCACCTATGCCGAGGCCTGGGTGGTGGCGTGCAGTGCCATTTTGGTTCTTCTTTTCCCCCGGTACCAGGGAAAGCCTGCTACACGGGAGCCAAGCTTCACGTGTTCGGCGGTACTGCAGAGCCACGGGCCTACGGGTCAAGTGGCTACCGATTTCCCAAACTAAAGCATCAAGGCGTCGAGACGGTGCAGGGCAGAGCGGACGGGGTTGTGGCACTGTGCTGCCTCCGAATCAAGCTTTGCAAGCTGTGGTCGACCGTCACGTTCCTGCACTAGGAGCGGCCTTTTTCTTTTTTTTTTTTTTTTCTTTTTTTTTTCTTCTTCTTCTTTTCCCCCGCCGGCATTTCCAATTTTGGACTGGCAGCCCAAATGTGGATACAGAAGCTAATCACCTGGTTTCCGACAATCCCGTGGGACGTACAACTCTGACTACGAAAGCTACCAGCAGCAGTTGCAGCCGACGCGGGTTGCAACCACGACGGAAGCGCGCCAAGAGTGACCCATCCGGTGTCACGTAGCGAAAGGCAGGCATAGTGTGGTACTCATCGGCATGCCGGTGACTCCCACTATCGCAACACAATATTCCAGGCTCGCTGGAGGAGATTACTTTTTTCTTTTTTTTTTCCACGCCATTGAGTCGGATGTGTGCGTGGCAAGCACCCGTGGTACCATGAGGAGTACACTATGCACGTGTCGCGTGCACAGCCGGCATCGAATGGCTGGATGGCCCTCCTCCCTCCCTTCTTTTCACCTTTATTTTTTTGCTGTGTCGGGGTTGGTAGCGTAAGGAGGGCATGCTCGTATCTCGCCTTTCGGGAGAGAGCTCATGCCGGGCGCGAGATCGAGGGAAGCGCCTTGAAGGGCTGCGGAGCGCCTGCGTCTCCTATTGTGCGGGGGGGGGGTCGTAGTTTAAATTGGTACCCCCTGAAAACCCGTAATGCGTAAAGGGGGGGGGGTCGAATAATAACAGTTATTTGACACACGTCTGGTTGCCTAAAAACACCTGAAGCGTATGTTTTCAACTGTACTGTGGTGTGCTGTAACTATGTGAAACTACACGGGGTTTCATGTGTTAACAGCAATCGATTTTCGAGTACTCTTACTTTGAGCGTTTACTCTGGCTTGAAGGTTCGGTGTTTTAGGGTCTCCGGTTGACCATTGAGGATGGGAGTTGGGTAGTGAGAGGGATGACAACATATATGCGCACTTTTTAACTATGGCTAGCCAAGTTTTGTGGCGAATGAGACTGACAACGAAGAACTGTGAAAACGGGTTTTTGCCTAGAGGCTTTTCGTGTTATTCTGCAGATGCTTTGGGCTATCTTTGTGTCTATGCTTTCAGTTGTCTTCTTAACCATGGTTAAGTGCGCAAATGGTGTCAGCCGAAGCTGGTAAAGCTTCGGCGCTGCCCACGTTATGTTTGTTTAGCAGCGGCTGCCAAACATCCCGTGACACCGCGCGAGGTGGTAGAACGCTCGTTTATTTTCTTTTCGATTGCTTTTGATGGGGCATGCAGGCCTGAAATGCAAGAATGGAAAGGAGACGGGGGAAAAAAAAAAGGGGGGGGGAAAGGTTTGTGCCCTCGTAGCTCGCCGGGCCAGCGCTCCAGATAGGACTGGGCTAGGTACTTTGAGACTGACAACGAAGAACAAATTCGCTATAAGTTTTTTTATATGGTACGATGCCAAAACCCTATTATATTTTTTTTTTCGGCGAGCTACCTCACCTAACCGCCTGCGTGCGTGTTGCGCTTGATGCAACGAGAACTTACTTCTAAGCTCTACTACAGGCGGAAGATCTACGATCGGGCTGCACTCGACAACGCCGAGTGCATAATGCCGGTGTTAACCTGGTCGAGAGACCAATGTGGGTAGGTGCTACACGGTGAAGTTCAGCCTCAGAAGCTGGATATTTCTTGTCTGTGCGTACGTGTGTAAACCCTGTTTTGAGTGATTTAGCACGGCACGCTGCCATCCGACACTTTTCGATACATACAAGCAAGCTTGTTACCATAAGAAAAGCGGGTGTCACACCCTCTTTTCGGGTGTGACTCGGACACACCCTCTTTAACTCCGGAAAAGGTCGCGCTGGCAGAAACGGTGAAAATACTCGACGTAGCTGCTTCGACTCCGAATGGAAGGGGGGAAATATAGAGGTAAGGGGCAAATACAATACAAACACAATCTGATTTGTTCTTCGCTTACACCACCGTGTGTTGTTTTCTCACTCAGGATTTTTTGACCTGTTGTGTTTGTGTGATTTGTCGTGTAGGGGTAGACCCGCATGACCTCACGTCCGTTCAACACGTGGTTCGGTAGTTACAGCACTTGGGATCCCTTCTGTTCTTTGTCGGGCAGCATCGTCGAGCATTTCCTTTCAAGCTGGCGCTTATGTAAAATAATAAAGGTCGCAGGGTTGGTGAAATGAAAGCGAGAATGTGGGGTAAGCCCTGATTATTAGATTCACGGTTAAACGAAGCTAGCGCACAAGGTTTGCCTGATCTCGCGCCTACTTTCCGATGCCAAATAGATACTCTATTCAAACTCAGCTTCTGAGGCTAGGCCTCACCGTGTAAAGGGAAGTCGGCAACACTGGATCTGACTCGTGCGGTCCCGTCTGCGCCGTGTTTCGGTCCTTTAAGCCACGGACACACAAGGCGGACCATCATCAGCGCGGAACCTGCAGACAGGACTGCGGTGTGAGTCTGGTTTGTCAGGCGGCTGTTCGTAGCTCGTCCCAGCCAGGACCACCCGTGCTACTAGAGCAAAGGCGAATCCGTCACGGGGAGAAGGCCCCTACAGCCGTGTCTGAGCAATCAGTTAAGTGGGTCCGGGGGGGGAAATGTTTCTTGGTGGAGTGTTCAGGCAGAAACTTGCCTCTCATGTATGTTTAATGCTAGCAGAAGGGGGGGATGGGGAAGTGGGTCGTTGCAATTGGTTCTGGTTTTGAGGAAATATCGGGGAGGCGTGCAAGTTTGTGGTGGGTCTCGTCTCCGTATTGATCGGGTGGCTTGTCCTACCTCCGCGCACCCCCCGACCACCTACCACCGTGTTTCTTCGTATTCATTTTGGCAACAATCAGGCAATAGCTTGGTCTCCGGCAAATTCTCCAAAATTGGACCGCTAACGGCTTTTTGCGTCCGCACTCGGGAATGGGCTCCACACAGCGCGACGTGACGAATCTGCACGACAATGCTGGGCCCTGAGTGCCTCGGATTGCACATTTGGCCACCTCTGCCGGGGGCCTGGGTGATGGTGTAGTGCCATTTTTTTTTGTTTTCTTCTTTTTCCCGTGAAACAATGTTTGAGTAGGTAC